>CAKNXH010060288.1:0-66862 GCA_932178445.1 Andricus quercusramuli
TCAATTTCCTACTAAACAAGACGAATCCTCACGTGCAAAAAATTCTTGAGGTATTATTGGGGGCCAGGATTGGATCAACTTGGCCGCTAATATGGCCATGTCAAGCCGATCCATTGTGGCGCTGAAAGGAAGTGTAACGCTTTTTGTGTGGTCAAACCCTAGTCTGAACAAGCTAATCGCTATGAAAAAATCAGAATATATTAAAAAAAATGTCAACTTTATTATCGGATCGATCCAAATTCCAAGAAGTTAAATTTGAATATACAGCTACAAGTGAAAAATCGAACAACATTATAACTAACAGATGGGATCAAAATTCATTCTTTTCCTCTACAGATGCAAAAGAACTAAAAGCAAATTCAATGGCTATCCCTAGAACTTATGGACTTCCAAAAATTCACAAAAGCGGTTACCCTCTCAGAATTATCATTTCTATCATCAACAGTCCAACTTCTAAATTAGCTAAATATAAATACCATTATATAAAAGATATGTTGATGACATTTTTATGGTCATTCCAGAATCGAAGTTACACGAAATTTTAGGAATTTTCAACTCATTCGACTCAAATCTTGAATTAACTTCTGAACGGGAACAAAAGTATACAATTAATTTTTTAGACGTATCGGTCACTAGAACTAATAATGAATGTCTTCTTACCAATTGGTACCACAAATCCACTTGGTCCGGCAGATATCTACATTTCCTATCACAACATCCTTGGTCACAAAAGAAAGGAATGATTTTTGGACTCATAGATAGAGCTATTAAATTATCTTCATTTAAATTTAGACCACAAAATATCAAACTAATACAAAAAACTTTAATTCAAACTGGTTACCCTATTAATCTTATCAACAAACTTATCAAAATTCGAGTTAATAATATTTACAATCAAGTAGATAGAAAAGAACTCAATAATTCCAAAAACTTCACTGTCATTCCATACATCTCGGGAATAACTGACAAACTAGCTACTATTTTACGACATTATTATAGATTAGCAGTTCGAACTCGAAAGTTCATTGCCTCATCTACCCGAGACCGCCACACATCTCTATCCTGTGCATCCTCCATCCAGTTTAAGTAATCATGTCCTAGTTCTTTTAGATCATCCCTTACATTTTTCTCCCATCTGTTTCTCGGTCTGCCTAGGGGTCTTTTACCAGTCGGTCTCCCTCTTAAAACTTGCGCCACTGTTCTTTCATTGCTCATTCTTGCTACATGCCCCGCGCGTCTTAATTTACGCGCTTTCATTACTCTATTAATATTTGCTGACCCGTAGAGGGCATGCAGTTCATCATTATGCAATATTGTCCATTCGTCGGTCTCTTCGTCTTCCAAACAAATGTTCTAAGGTAATAACTTATTATGCACTATTTATTTATATTTTTATATCAATGTTCTTATTTATCATCAAATTTTATTGTCTACACTTTTCGTTGTTAATACCATGTTTCAACATTGAAAATGATGCAAACGAGTATTTTCCGGACAGCAAACGAGGTTTCATAAAAATTTTAGCATCATATTTTTTTTTTATCTAAATGTTTTTTTTTTTTAATTTTGACACTAAATATGATATTTTTTGCTATTTTAATGGTCATATTCCTAACGAATTCATGAAAATACATTAAAACATTTAAATAAAATTTAAATGCGTTACCATCTTGAAGATGACGTAACCCATTCACAAGCATCGCAATTACCAACTTATTGTATCAATAAAGTTGAACATGTTACACAATCGCATTCTTTGATTAAACTTTCCTATTCATTATTATTGCCAATTTCATACAAATTCGAAATTAACACACGTAAATACACATACATGCACACACATATATGTGATTTCTTTCTCAATTTAACTTTTACTCGAGGGACAATTTTTTTAATTTTGAAACATTTTCAAAACTTTGAGGAATCATTCAAGTCAGCATGCCATTTTTTTTTAATTCATCTCTTTTGGTAAAAATTTAACCTTTCTTGGTTTATAAAAAAAAATTCTTTTTTTTAAGATTATTCTATTTTGCTCAAGGAAACAAGTATTCTGTTGAAAAGTCGTATTCTTTGATTAAATGAAACTGTTTTGAATTAACAATAGCAATTTTATAATTTAATTCAAAAATTTTGAAAGACAAAAAAAAAAGAACAATCGCATTTGTTTTCTAGTGAACTTAAAATTATAGATATGATGTAGTATTATTATATATTTACCAATAGAATCAAGGAAAATGGCGAAAGCGAGAAATAGAGTACCGGCGATGATCCTCATTTTCTCTTATGGTAGCTGACAGCAGATGATAGTTGATGATACTGATAGAGTGCGAGATGAAATTTAATACATGATGTAGCCACATATATTAGTGGGCTTTTCGCATTTCAGGTGGCCAATTTTCATTCGCTGAGTCCCCCTTTTTCACCTCTTGCCCCACCCGCCCGAAAAAATATCAACGTCTCATATAGACGACTGCTAGTCAATATCTCACTCGACAACCTAAATTTAAACATAAGAGGCAATCACTCATTGATTTGAAATGAAGATTCATATACATCTCATGCTTTGATTCCTTTTTCGCCTGTATGTTATAGAGCAAATAGCGGCATCTGTAAAAGTATGTCAACATATCGTCACAGTCCAAACAAAGGTTACAGAAAAACAGATGTATATTGGTACGACGTTATCTCTTCAAAGGCTTTTATAATTGCACACAATTACATCATGGATTCATGTGATATCGCTTTACAAATTTTCTGATAATGAACAAAGCTTAAAAGTTTCCTAAACTATTTCAATTTTTCATACAATATTTTTTAGTTTTCCGATCAAACGGATTTACCTGTACTAGAAGTTCGATTGTATTTTGTATTTGTATTTATTTGTGGAAAGTTCCTAGGGCTAGACAGCCCTATAAGGAACAGGTGGTACATGTTAATACAATAGAATATGGTAGCAATCGGTCGGACAATTAAGAATAAAAATAAAATAATTATTTAACAAGAATATTACACATGAAAGTCAGTAAATATACGTGATTGAAAGAAGATAGATACATGCAAAGGGTTAATATATCTCACTGTTAACGGTGGGCTCAAGTATTACCAATGAGTGATTTCGAGGGTAGAATTTGAGGTGTTTAATAAGTAAGCAAAAAGAAGTTTTCTAAAGTGATATTGTGACGGTGCATTTCTAATTGTAGAAGGTAGTTTATTCCAAAGACGGGCACCACGAATCATAAAAGACCTTTGCATTTTACACGTGCGGTGTGGTAGAATTTGTAGTACTTTTTTCCTTTCACGGAGTTTGGAATGTGTCGGTTGATCTTTGTCAATAAAATGGAAGAGATTGAACAGATAGCGCGGGGCTTGATTAGTAAATATACTACAAAGCAAGTTACCCATATGAAATTGTCTTCTCTTGGCGACGTTCAGAAGTCCTGCTCTTTCTCTGTATTGAATAATATGTTCACTTTTAGGGATGTTATAGATGAACCGAACGCAAGCATTAAGCGCACGCTCAAGTCTGACATTCAGCTCATCAGTAACATCATCATATGCCACACAGCCGTAGTCAAAGAAAGGAAGAATGAGGCTTTTAACTAGGAGGATACGAGTAGGAATTGGAGGTGTTTCTTTATTTCTGTTAAGCTGCTGGAGGACTCGAAATGTTTTCCTCGAAATGTCTGAAGCTTGTTCTTTTCAAGTGAAAGAACGATTGTAAATAAATCCTAAATCTTTTGCAGAGTCAACAAACGGGATGATACGCCCCTCAATCAAAAGCGGAGGTAGGGTGGCAATTATTTCCAGTGATGGAGAGGAAGAAGGGCCTATGATTATAGCCATAGTTTTAGCAGGGTTAAGAGTGAGGCCACTTGACGAGGACCACTGCACCACCACATCGATATCCGCCTGTACCTTTCGGAGTAAGCTTTTAAGAGTAGCAATAGGTCCGGAGAGGTAAAGCTTAAAGTCATCAGCATATTTATGGTAGTTGCAGTAACAAAGCTCTCTACCAAGTTCAGAGGTGTAAATACTAAAGAGAGTGGGCGCAAGAGAGGACCCCTGAGGAACACCACTTCTAACCTCCACACAATCAGACCGCTCGCCATTGCTGAGCTGTACTCTTTCAGAGCAGTTACTAAGATAGGATTTAAACCATTTAACCACCATATTAGAGAGGTGTAGCGATTTAAGCCTTGCCAATAGTAGCTTATGATTAACTGTATCAAATGCCTTAGAAAAGTCGAAAAGAACAACAACCGTAATCTCTCTTCTGTCTATTGCAAGTTTAATGTCAGAAGTAACTTTAAGTAGAGCTGTAAGTGTACTATGCTTTCCACGAAACCCGGATTGCATTGGGTCCATTAAGTTGTTAATTTCAAGGTGTGCCGTAAGTTGCTGATGAACGATACGCTCGAAAGGTTTAGACAAGGCACTAAGGATGGATATAGGACGGAAGTCTTTAGGAGATGTAGGATTAGACATTTTGGGAATAGGGCGAATAATCGCTTCTTTCTAGGTATCAGGAAATATACCCACCTGGAGAGATGCGTTATAGATGTGCAAAAGAATAGGGCCAACGACTGGCAATGCAAGGCGAATCATTTTCATTGAAATTCCATCAGAAACCTATGCATTCGATTTTACCTCGAAAAGTTTTGTTACTAGGGTTTCTTGTGATATATCAGAAAAGAATAACTTGGTTTCATCAAATTCAGGGGTAACTGTGGACGTAGAAGGAGTGACATTTACAGGGGGTGAGAGAAGTTGTTATCAGCTGACAAGTGCTTAGGGGGAATAAGTCTAAGCTGTTTTAAGAGAAGCCAGATGTTTTCATTTTTATTCCTATTTTTGATAGAGTTGTAATTAAATTGATTGTAAGAATCCCTAATTTTGGTTTGAACTAGGTTTCTCAATTTACGAAATTCAGCTTGAATTATACTACTTCTTGTTCTTTTGGCCAATCTACGTTTTTTCTCCCTTTCTTTCATCAGATCTTTGATAGCAGAAGTGATCCAGGGAGTAAACTTCTTTTTGGCTTGCAGGATATGGAGAGGCGCAAATTTATCGAAGGCTGAGGTTAAAAATGTGCTCAAGCGAATCACCTTCCTATTGATATCCCTTTCAGTAAAAATGCATTTCCAGTCATAGGTGGACAGATGTTCAAGAAATTCAGCTTTATTCATATTTTTGAGATTGCGTATAGACAGAGGGGTTATACTAGAAGAGGGGTTAAAGGAGAACAAATATTGGATGCTGATAAGGTCATGGTTTGAGAGGAATGAGATTAAGTGTTGAGTGGAAGAGAGAACCTTGACCAAATCGTCGACAATCATTATATCAGTCCATGTACTGGAATGAACAGTGTGGTGGGTAGCATTATGTGGAACTATAGATAGTCCGGCGGAGAACACTACTGATTTTAAATAGTTAATTAAATTGTTGGTGGCATTAAGATTTGTGTTTAGGTCACCAGTGAGGATAATGTTATCATAATTAGGTATAAGATCCAAAATATCAGACTCAAATTCCCTACAGTAGGAAGCATTAGGAGGTTTGTAGATTACACCGACCAACACACTATCATGAGGCGACGATACCTTGATAAAAAGGTATTCTGCAGACGGGTAATTTGCAAAAGGACTCACTCCCACCTGCACACCCTTCCAACTGTCATGAATGTAAAGACAGACCCCACCCCCTCTTCTCTCATCTCTATCCCTACGGAAAAGTGTGTAATGGTCAAGTGCTACGAGGCTCGAGGGTATGTTAGGCGTCAGCCAGGTCTCAGATACGGCTATGATATGATAGGAACAAGACCTAAAGTAATGTGTGAATTCATGGTAATGGGCAGGTAAGGACTGTGCACTAACGTGACAAATATTTAAGGTTTCCATTTAAAAAGTGATAGGTAAATTTCAAGTATATAAGAACGTAAATGTGTCTGAGATACGTAAAAAAGTCGAAAGATCCTTTTTACAAAGTTAAAGTGAAAGAAACTAAGAACCAACAGAATCCAGTTACCATGATTACATTTGCAAAAAGTGAAAAAGGCACAAAAGTGAAAAGACGCCTCGTTCGAAGATTATTACATGCTGGAATGTCCTTGTATGCTGGAGCTTCACAACGTTCAGAGTTTGAGTTGAAAAAATAATTAGGCGGTAATGCATCTGTGCATTACCATGGACACGTCTTTCCTTCATTGTTTTCAAAGCATAATTGCCATACAAAGAAGAGGAGATGCGTCTTCGTCCTGAGATTATTACAGGGTTAAATACGAGGGGCCGTTCACTGGAGGAATCAGTGATTTTCCTCACTTAGAATCGATTCAGAATCAGTCACTCGTCAAAAGATTTTGTTCGAGAAACGAAGGAATCGAAGAAGAATCAACGAAGAATCAGCTGGACTCAGGCGGAATCATTATGCTCACGTAGAATCGATTCTAGAGTGGACGGCCCCTCGCTTAAATATGTTTGGGTTTGATGTTTTTGTGTGGAGATTGTAATCATCTTTCAACGAGGAGCTACATTTGATTACATTCGACTTCACGTACAGGTAAGTTTGTTTGATCGTAACATTATTTTAGTCGCCTTGTTCTTGAGATTATATGTCCAGGCTGCAGTACATCTAATTGTACAATTCATGACACAAACAAATTTTCAGTATCTCCACGCTTGTCTCTAGTGAATTGTCAATAGTTTAAGAATGTCTTGGTATCGAACACTTCTGCTTTAGAATCTTGAAACTGAGAACAAAATTCTTCACATTTAGCATTTAACCCTGAAGAAAATAAATCAATACTATGCGAACCGAAAGGTCCAGTGATTCTTGTATATGCTAACATAAACTGATGAGTTCTGATTGGGTTATAGCTTGTTAATATAGTGATTTTCTGCTAAGTTAAATCTTCTCACAATTGCTCTTCGGTAACCATTTTGCGTGATAATTCCTATCATTCGATAACAGGGCTACATATTGAGCCCGTTGCTTTTTCTCCTCAATTAATTCAAGAATATATTTTGCGCAATCTAAAATCAAATCTAAATATTCGCATCTTTGACAAGGTTTCAAGAAGCTCTGTTTACAATTATTAAGAAAACCTATCCTTTTCATTTATTCACTTATTTCCAATTGATAATATGTTATCCAGATAAATTATTGATAAACAACCTTTTACTCTGATTGGGTTTACTACAGTCCTTATGATTTTGGTGAAAACGTAAGAGCTGGTACACATAGCAACTGTTAAGTAAGTTAATTGATATAAAAAAAGCTTCGAATGTAAATCTTAGAAATATTCTATTACCATGTACAGGGACGACAATAAATGCATCCTGTGTATCTAATGATGCCATAAGTGCACTCGGAGTAATACAGTTTTGGCAGTACGAATGTCCTTCTTCTTTACGTGGGTAAGAGCAATATATTCAAATGATTTTTTCAAATTAAAGATATATCTATTTTATCCATTTGGTCTTTTCACTAGGAAATATGATGACAAAAATTGACCTTCACATTCATCACGTATTGCGATAGCTTTTCTAGCTAAAAAATTGTGAATTTCATCCCGAAACATTCCCATGACTTTAAGCGAATGATCAATTTACCTTGGTGAATATTTTTGTTGAGGGACATCTCTAACTGGAGTTTCACATCCTTGTTCATAATTTAGAATATTATTGTCTTGTGTTATACTTTCCCAAGTGTTATACAAATATGCGAGTCTATTAGCCATGATACTTTCGCTACACATTCTTCTTGCTTTCATTCCAGAGATTTAAAAATCTATTAGGTCTACACGACAGCGCGTGTTAAATTCAGAAAATATACTGTAAAAACTAGGATTCGATTTAGAACTCAATTCGGTATTAAAACAGTTCCAGCAACAAAACAATTTTAAACTGTCAAGTTTAGAAACCAACGTAACCCATAGGGCTGAAGTTCATGACGTCTGAGTGTGACCTTTCCACACTTATTTTTCGGAATTTTTAATTTTCAACTTTCATTTTTTTTTGCATAACAATGTAGGATAATATTTATAGAAAACTTTGGCACTTTCGGTTTTCCAAATTTCGTTAAAAAAGAGAACAAATTTTTTTTCACAAAAACCTAAATTTTCTCCCAAACAGAAATAATTTTTCTGTTTTTTTTTAAATTTTAATTCCAACACGCATTATTCACGAGGAGTAAGAAAAGTTAAAAATCAATGTTCCATCATCAAAAAATTGTCAAATCCAAACAAACGTGCCCCGGAAATGGTATTAAATCCACTTATACGGTCAATTTGAAACTTGAATGTGAAATTTGTTCGGAATAAATTCTAAAAATAAAGCGATGAGTTATGTTAAATTCAAATACGGTGGGCCTCAATCATTTTCAACTTTAAAGTTTTGACGCTCAACTCTTCCTTATAGATTTTTGAAATAAATGCAATTTAATTCTTCATTTAGCTTATTCGAAATGATCGTAATGTGTTATTTGACAGTAAAAACTGAGTAAAAGCACATTTGCCAAAGAATTATATATACCAAAAACCGTTCCTGTTACGTAGGTTCTTGTAAAGCAGAAAATAATTTATTATCATTAGGATTATTAACGCGTGTAAGAATGTTCTATTTCTACTTGCAGGATGCTGTTCAGGTCCACGTTTCCTGCTAGCAGGAGTCCTAATGACGAACGTAATCCTGGTTCTTCTTCTGTCAGACAACATTCACCTGACCGTACATATCCTCAGGAGCCTCCACTTCTTGCCAGATCCATTTCTCTACCCGACAGGCCTCCTTCAGATCGATTACTTGGATGTACAATAGAAGAATTTGGATTTGTTCGGCTTATTCCTTGCACAAATCGGAAGCAGCAGTATGAATTTTGAAGAAACGTTATTCCTGCTGGTATGCCAATTAAATTTCGAGAAGAACCAACCCGGTATGTGCCCGTGCCAAACCAAGAATATGTTGTAGTTTTAATATCCAATGATGATATTTTTGCAATATTGGATTATAGTGTCACTTCGTGGAATTTATAGGATAGATAGAAATCATTCGCGAATAAAAATAAAGATGATAAGCGGCGCAGTTGATAATTTGACTCCAGATCAAAAAAAAGGGATTGTCAAGTAGGCAGAAATCAACCAATGTTCTCAAGAAATTTTATTGAAGCTTCTGCAAATCACGTTCCACTACAGTCTGGACGGAATCCCAATGTCGAACGTAATCCTAGTTCTTCTTTTTCTGGCAGAGGTTCCAGGTCTTCTCCGGGCAGGCCTTTTCCTCATGAAGCACTTGGATATCCACTTGCAAAACTTTGATATATTCGGCTTATTCCCCAGACAAATCCGAACCGGCAATTCAAATTTCGAAGATATGTTATTCCTGCCGGTTCACCAATTAAATTGCGAGCAGAGCTGAATAGATATTTGTCCGTGCTAACCCGAGAACGTATTCTTTCATCAATATCCAATGGTGACGTTTTTGCAATACTGGATTATAGTGGGATTCGCCTTGGAATATACAAAGCAAATGCATATAGTTGGAGAGTAAGAATAAACATGTTAAGCGGTGCAGTTGAGGATATGACCATAATTGAAATGAAGGAATGTCCTGTAGGCAGATATCACCCAATCACTCCACGTTGGTTTAAAAAAGTTGCTTCCAATGAAGATTCTCTGCAGTATGTGTATAATTAATTCAATAGAAAATACATAGACTAAATATAATATTCTTTGTAATCCGTAGTCAGATCAAAATTATATAAAATGATTTTAATGTAAGTATTATACACTGAGCGAAGAATTCCCCAGTGGTTCGGGTTTACAACCCAATAGTTGGGGTGGTTTCTCTTTTTTTCTGTTTCACACGAAGGATTGGTGCGCTCGCACCAACGAGTCGTGCGAGCACCCCAACCATTGGGGTGCTCACCCGAAGCAGCAGCGGCCGTATCCATATCCACAAGTATCGTCCCCTGAATCATAACTACGACGTTGGTATGGGTTATCATAATAGTCGTAATATTTCCATTGCGGTCTCCGAAATTTTGATATTTCTTTTGAATTCTTCATGCATTTCAGTAGTATAAAGTTTCACATGCTGGCTGAATAAGAATGGGACGCATTATACTTCTCGTAAAAATGGCGTTCTCATTGCACAGTCGTTAAACAAATGTAGAGCAAGTTTTGTGAGAAGTTATACGCACAGTAGAAGTTGAGCCTCATTGTGACACAAAAAGTCTGGTCAGTTGGACCGAGAAACATACGTATTTTTCCACTTAGGAACATCATAATGTTGAAAATGTCAATAATATAAGCGACCTCGAGAAGTGAATCACTATGCTTACTTACCGCGCAGATTTTCGTATTTACGTTCCTTCTGCTTCAAAATGGCGGGTCATAAAGAACATTTTCTGGAATTTGCATTTCTCAGAAAAGGAATCCATTCGCATCAAAAATTATCCTCATGCGACTTACTTCACCTTGTCTTACAGCTAAATAATTGCTTGTGTAACAATTATATTAACGTGGTTCAAAACATAACAGGCATGAGGGCGAAGCTTTTCTGTCAAGACTACAACATCCAGTTTCTTGGCAAGCAGTCAATAATGGCTGAATTCACAAAACCACAGATGTCGAGAATATTCCCTCAACATTTTATATTCAGCGACCCTTAAAAACTCCTTGCATACAATTTTATGAAATTCCGAAAAAGTACCATATTGGATGGGCTATTTTTAGTTTGTAATTTTTGACGTTAAATTTAAAATGAGAGACCCCAAAAATTCCCTTATACCAAGTTTTAAGCAAATATGTGGAAATTTTGCAATGCTACATGCGCATGATTAAAACAATAAATGAGCTTTGTGGGTTGTTCGGGGGTCAGAAGGGTATGACAGTTAAGTGACAGCCATTTTTCACCTGGTTTCCATTCTGGGCCATCCCCGGCCAGATCGTGGTTAACAGTATTCATCTATTTTGTTAAAAATTCGGCCTTTAGTAAGAAATTCATCATTTATGGTGAAGAAAGTAATTTTTCTGGCTTGAAAATTAACTTTTCTGTTGAAAATTGATCTTTTCGGGTTGTAATATCCACTTTTATGGTAAAAAAGTCATTATTCTTAATTGATTTCTCAATAATTGATTTTTGGTTAAAAATTAATTTTTTCTGTTATTGAAACTTCGACATCTTGAAAATTCAACAATTTCGTTGAAAATGAAGGTTGCCGCTACGAATATCTGAACTCTCCGATTTCCTTCAAACATCGGAACTTAGTTTTTTTTAGTTTAAAGTTTATTAAAGCCATGGTATAATATAATATATAAATATAGATTTATATATCTATGCTATAACTTAATCTGAAGCTAAGAATTGGGAATTATGTGGTAGTCCTAAGCAAAATACAATTCCATAAATTAAATTAAATTAGATTAAATTAAATTAAATCAAATTAAAATTAAATATCAGTTTAATGTACGTATAGATGCAGCATGCGGAAAGCATTGATCTTAGAGTAGAGATTGCTCGGTTGAGAGATGCCGAAAAAAATTAGTTTTAAAAATCACTAAATTCTCTGCATTACGAATATTTTCAGGAAGAGTATTCCAGAATAAAGCTGAAGATATAGAAAAGGATTTATTGTACATGGAAGTTCTGGAAGGATAATGTAAAGTAAATTTACATCTCGCCTTTTAGTACGAATCCTAACATCATCTACATATATAAACATCTCTCTCAGATTGGAAGGATTATCTGTTCTTAGAATACTATATGGATAAAGTAATGCCATAAAGTATTGGCGCCTAGTTTTAACTCGTAGCCAGCAAAGTGAGTTCGAATACGATGAAACAGATGAATCTTTTGGCAGATTCAAAATAAAGCACACGCAAGCATAAAGTGCTCGTTGTAACATAATGTCTTATTTATTTTATTAACTATACCGTATATATGTTTTTTCCAATTTAGAGTGGGATTCAAAATAACACTCAGACTACGAGCAGAGATAGTATATTGTATCACAGTGTCATTTAGCATTAGTGGTGGGAGAAAATGTAGATCGATATTGTTGAGAAAAATAGCATTACCTAGGATCATGGCTTTTGTTTTGGAGGCATTTATCTTCAACTTATATAAGACAAGCAGTGCGATTACCTCATTCATAGTGATAATTGCCTGGAATATTTCGGAAGGAAAGCAATGAATATAGACTTGTAGATCATCAGCATATATAATATAGTTTACCATACGTAGGAAAAGTTTTAGATCAATTCAGAAAATTAAAAATAGTAGGGGCCCTAGTACAGATCCCTGAGATCCCCAAGATATATAATAGCTTGTTGTCTATTTGAAAGATAAGAATTAAACCAAGATAGGGCTGCATCGGAGCAAACAATTTCTTTTAACTTGCGAAGAAGAATGTCATGATCCACTAAGTCAAACGCTTTACTGAAGTCAAATAGGACCAATAAGGTTATTTTACGAGAATGAATAGCTTGTTCAATGTTAGTTGTTATTTTGAGTAATGCGGTCTGAGTACTATGACCTTTTCTGAAGCCCGTTTGGTATACATCGAAACGAGTATTAGTCTCGAGAAAAGTAACGAACTGTTTGTGTACTATTTTTTCAAGAATTTTAGATAACGCACATAGTAAAGAGACAGCTCTATAATCCCTTGGAAAAACTGGATTTCTTATTTTAGGTATGGGTCTTATGATTGTTTTCTTCCAGGTGTCCGGAAAACCATAAGATGTAAGTGATAGATTGAATATCTCTGTGAGGTGAGGAATTAAAACCTCAATACCTCTCTTGGAGTGATTAATTGGAAGTCCATCTGCACCTTTGGTGTCGCTTTCACCGTTCCGTCGCGCGTGGATGATAAGGCTACGCCACTGCACTTAAAAATTAAGATCCCTATAAATTGTTCGCTGCAGCTGAAAAAATGATAAAAATTCTGTTAGCAGTTTATGCAATAACCATAATACATTCGCATTTAAACCTTTTTATTCAATTTAGATCCGACTGTGGATTACAAATACATTATATTTTATTTTATCATTTTTCTATTGAATTAATGATACACATACTGTAGAGTATCTTCATTGGAAGAACATTCTTTAAAACAGAATAAAATAACCCGGTTGCGTTTGCCTACAGGACATTCGCTCATTTCAGTAACGGTCATATCGTCAACTGCACCGCTTATCATGTTTATTTTTATTCTCGAATGATATCCATCTGCCTTATAAATTCCAAGAAGAGTCCCACTATAATCCAATATTGCAAAAACCTCACTATTGGATGTTGATAATACAATATATTCTCGGCTTGGCACGGGCACATATCTATTCCGTTCTGCTCGCAATCTAATTGGCGTACCGGCAGGAATAACATATCTTCGAAACTCGAATTGACGGTTTGGATTTGTGCGAGAAATAAGTCGAACATATCCAAGCTCTTCTATAGTACGTCCAAGTACTTCATTTGAAGGTGGCCTTCCGAGCGGAGAATTGGACCTGGCACGAGTAGGAGCCTCCACTGGATAAGTGCCGTCAGGTGAATGTTGTCTGGCAGAAGAAGAAAAACCAAGATTACTTTCGATTTCGGAATTACGTTCGGACTGTAGTGAATCGTAATCTGCAGAAATTTTAATAAAAGTGTTTGGGAAGATTGGTTGTTTTGTGCCTACTGGACAATCCCTTCTTTCATCTGGCGTCAAGTTATCAACTACGCCGCTCATCGTATTTATTTTGATGCGCGAATGACTTACATCCGCCCTATACATTCCAAGAAGAGTCCCACTATAATCCAATATTGCAAAAACCTCACCATTAGATGTTGATAATACAATATGTTCTCGGGATGGCACGGCCACATATCTAGTCCGTTCTGCTCGCAATCTAATTGGTATACTGGCAGGAATAACATATCTTCGAAATTCAAATTGACGGTTCCGATTCGTGCGAGGAATAAGTCGAACATATCCAAGTTGTTCTATTGTACATCCAAGTACTTCATCTGAAGGAGGCCTGCCGGGTGGAGAAATGGACCCGGCACGAATAGGAGCCTCCGCTGAAGAAGGGCGGTCAGGTGAATGTTGTCCGGCAGAAGAAGAAGAACCAGGATTACATTCGATTTTGGAATTCCGTTCAGACTGTAGTGAATTGTAATTTTCAGAAACTTTAATAAAACTGTTTGAGAGGATTGATTGCTTTTTGCCTACTGGACAATCCCTTCTTTCCTCTGGCGTCAAATTATCAACTACGCCGCTCATCATATTTATTTTTATGCGCGAATGATTTACATCCGTCCTATACATTCCAAGAAGAGTCCCACTTTGATCCAATATTGCAAAAACCTCACCATTGGATGTTGATAATACAATATATTCACGGCTCGGGACGGGCACATATCTATTCCTTTCTGCTCGCAATCTAATTGGCATACCGGCAGGGATAACATATTTTCGAAATTCAAATTGACGGTTCCGAATTGTCCGAGAAATAAGTCGAACATATCCAAGTTGTTCTATTGTATATCCAAGTACTCCATCTGAAGGAGGCCTGCCGAGCGGAGAATTGGACCTGGCACGAATAGGAGCCTCCTCTGGAGATGTCCGGTCAGATGAATGTTGTCTGGCAGAAGAAGAAGAACCAGGATTACGTTCACCGATAGGATTCCTGCTAGCAGGAAACCTGAACCTGCCACGAAAAGGAGCATTCTCCGGAGGAGTCCGGTCAGACAAATGTTGTCGAGAAACAGAAGAAGAAGAAGGGCCAGGATTACTTTCGCACTTAGGTTTCTCGTCGGGGTGTGAACTACATTCTGCAAGAAGAAATAGAAGATTCATTTTTTCTGTGTTCAGCACGTTTATCGAAATCATGAGTGAATTTTTTCAGTGCGATTCGTAGGAACCGACTTATACGGGATTTATCAGAGATAGAAAACGAGAAATTCACTTCTGAGCTGCACGGTTGAATATTTCTGTCTGATATTTAGCATACCTAATCTAAATACTAGTCTGTTTTGCCGAACAGAGCCGATTTTCTGAAAAAATGTTCATATTCAATGTTATGAGCAAACAGAAAAGAACAATAGAATATAATTGCAGTGACGCTCACAAGGGGGCCTTTAGGTATGGTTTTTTTGTTTGAATTGATACTATCCTCAAGGAAAGGAACGTACAAGAGGTTTTTTGAGAGAAATCGAGAAGACGCAATTTTGAACCATTTACGAGAAAAACGCATTTTAAAAATTGTGAACGGATGGTCATCGAGCCGGTGTAAAAGTTTTCCGAAGCGTCGGTAGCTCCCTGGTAGAGCATTCGGCTGATAGCCGCAAGGTTGCGCGTTCGATTCTCACTATGCGTACATTTTTTCTTTATTAAAATGCTTCTTTATTCCATTTTTTAATAACATTTAATAAAATTATACTATTCAATGATTATTGTATTTTTAATACGACTCGCTTAGACAATTCTGCAGTTTATTAAAATTCTTTATTCATGAATAGTATCTAGTAATTATGTTTTTAAGTTAAAGCAGGAATAGAGTGTTTCAAATGGTAAATACAAAATAAAAATGTTTTCCGCAAACTACAAAAAGAAAACCCATAAATATTAGCTAATTATCTTGAAAGCAATTATTTTTTTACACTTAAATTTATTCTTAACTATTATTACTTATATTATTAGGATCATGTACTGGTCATGAAATCAAGGTAAACAAAAAGTTTCGCGACATCTGGAAAATCTAATAAACGCAGATTTTTTACAAGTGAGGATGACGAGGATCGAACGCCCAACCTTGCGGCTATCAGCCGAGCGTTCTACCAGGAAGCTACCGGCACTTCGAAATACTTTTATGCCGGCTCGATGACCATCAGTTCGCAATTTTCAAAATGAATTTTTCTCGAGAATGGGTCAAAATTGCGTCTTCTTCATTTTTCTCATTAATTCTCTGGTACATACCTTTTATTGAAAATAGTATGATTTCAAACAAAGAAAACGTACCCAAAAGTACCCTTGTCAGTGTTAGCTCAGTTAGCATTTTCACGGATAAGCTGAGGCGCAAGTTGTACAGTGTGTCATTGTCATTCCTAGTGAGTAGATGTTTGTACATTCAGCGTCACCGTTTAACACTATGTTCCCGCTTACGCGCGCTCTTTTCTTCTCATACGGTGGTACGAAGGGGGTGCCAGTGGTTGGAGAAAGAAGAAACGTATGAGAGAGCGCCGCTGGACTGAATTTGGGACTGAGTTTGAGTACGCTTACGGTCACGCCCCTCAATTCTAATCCTGGGAGTTATGAGATGCAGACCGGTGTTACACCCCTGGACAGTGAAATTCGTTCAGAATGTCCCTTGGATCCAACGATGATTGTCTGAGTGGAGATCTAACGGTCCGTTGCTGACTTAATTGGTTGAAACCAAATACCGTAAAAGTTAGGTCAGGGAATTATTTAATTCAAAAATATTAAGGTTAAACACAGAATTTCAGAGGGAAAAGTTCATTATATTTTACACCAACAATAAAGTTTTGTTATTCACAGTTTCCGTAGTAGTTTCCAGGTTTTAATTGTTTTTGATTAATTTGTAAAAGAACTGCACAATTCAATTTGAGTTATCTCCCGATTCCGAATCTGAACCTAATATCAAATGTTCGCGAGGAAAAGTAAATTGAGATGTACCGTTCGATGTATAGACAATTATTACAATGAAATGAAGTTCTTGATAAATGCGGCACAAGTAAAACGGTTGAAATTGTGGATTAGAAAAATGTTCCACCAAATCTAATAAAATAGTGGGTGGCTGAGACATTTAGATTATTAATTATTCAAAATTGTCTTTAATTGATAATCTTTGTATTTAATTATTAAATAAATTTGTCCGATTCAAGCGCTTCCTTATATTTATAATCTAGGAGTTGATGATTTGGAGGCGTGCGCACGCAAAATTACGCCACTGCCAACCAATCGCATGATTCCAAATCGAACGATGTCGTCCCGGCCCGCTAACATAATTGGCGGTTGATTTCACCCTTTGAAACAAGGAAAGGGCGTAGCAATGATTCACCCTGATGCAATCGATGATGTGGAACTTGAGATTTCCAAATAATCGGTCACGTTTCCTCCACATCATCAAATTGTTAGCGCCCTCCTAAAAATGCATTATCATTATTCATAAATAATGATATTCTCGACAAGGAATTAACCATTTCGAGCTCTTTATCAAATTTATACTTATTTCAATAATATATTTTTAGGCATTTTCAGGTTCCCTGCATCCTTAATCGACACTTCCAGAACAGAGACAATTCACTACATTTATAATTGTCTCTCTTCTTTATTATGTCTTCCTATTTCATCGATTAATTGAATCCTAAAAATTATTCTCAAATATTTGAGAAATGATCTATTATTCCCAAATTGTTTAATAAATAATACGAAAATTATTCAAATTCAGTTCTAGTTCTAGACCAGAACACAGATGGCGCTGATGCGAGCCGGCTCATAGATTGGATGAAAATTAATTAAATCGTAGTGAGAATGACTGCTGGTCACGATTTTCACGAAAAACCCAACAATTGTAATTGTTATAAATAATTCTTGCAAAAATTTGGAATTTGTAGTTTTTTTTAATTTCGGTATTTTCTTTACTGTCTGAATTTATGTGAATATTCGGAGAAATTATATATGTTTGCTTATAGTTGTTAGAATACAACAATTGTTGATTTTGTAAAGAAATAGAATAAGTGAATACAAAACTTTGGTCAGAAAAATTATTCTTGTGACTTTTCAATTTTTATATTTTGCTTCATTATCTGAATTGATGCAGATATTTCTAAAAATAACATAGGTTCAATTATATTTGTTAAAATACCGCAAATGTCAATCTTGTAAACAAATTGAAGAAATTATTTCAAAGCTTTCGCAATTTGGCTTTCAAGAAAGTAACTAAATTATTTCCCAAAGTGATGAATATTCTACAAAACTGTTAAATTTTCAACAAAAAAGACAGGCTTGGTAACCAAGTTATTAATTTTCCAAGAAATAATTAAATTTTGAACAAAGTAATGAAATGTTTACAAAAAATAAAAAAATGTGAAAAAAATATATTAATTCAAAACCATTAGTTGATTTTTTAACTGGAAAAGAAAAATTTTGAAACAAAAATGAAATAGTTGAATTCTGTGTTAAAAAAGGAGTTAAACTCTGAACTACAAACTTGAAGTTTTAAACGAAAACATTAATTTTTATCCGTAAGGATGAGTTTTCCACGAATGGAGATAAATCGTCAATGAAAAATGTAATAGCTTGTATTTCTACCAAAGCAGATTTTAATTTCAATTAAAAATAGTTGCACTTTTAACCAAAAAATAATAATTCCTTGCGAAAAAATTGAATTTTCAACCCAAAAAGATATTCAATGTCAATCTCTGCTGAATCAGAAATATTCTTGAGATGGAATAAAATGATCCCGTGGACGGGAAAATGTCTCTATGTTGAAATATGCACTACAGGTTAATTTGTTAAGAACAATTATTCCAAACAATGAACATTCCACTCTATCTGTAAGACAATTTCTCAAATTTTTAAACATTTTGAAAACTTTGAGGAATCATTCAAGTCAGTATGAATTTTTTTGAAAATTCATCTCTTTCGGTAAAAATATGACCTTTCTTGGTTGAAAATACAACTCTTTGGTTTAAGATTATTCTATTTTGCTCAAGCAATCAAGAATTTTGTTGAAGAGTTGTCTTTTTTGGTTAAATGAAACTGTTTTGGATTTACAATCAAAATCGCTTTTAGAAGAAATATCAACTATTGCATGTTTGGTTGAGAACTCAGTTTTGTGGTTGAATTCCGCTTTATCAAAATCTTAATCCCAAATTGACTTTTTTGTTGAAAACTAATGTTTCTATATACAAAAGTTTCATATCAATAGAAATTTTATGATTGAATTAGAAAATGTTGAGAGACAATGAGAAAAAGAATCGTGTTCGTGTTCTAATGTACTTACAATTATAGATATGATGATATATTATTATATATTTACCAATAGAATCAAGGAAAATGGCAAAAGCGAGAAATAGAGTACCAGCGATGATCCTCATCTTTTCTTATGGTAGGTGACAGCAGATGATAGTTGATGATCCTGATTGAGTGCGAGATGAAATTTAATACACGATGTATCCATATATACTAGTGGGCTTTTCGCATTTCAGGTGGCCAATTTTCATTCGCTGACTCCCCCTTTTTCACCTCCTGCCACACATTCGTTTGAATTGAAGATTCATATACATTTCCTGCTTTGATTTCTTTCTCGCCTGTATGTTATAAAACAAATAACGGTATTTGTAAAATTATGTCAACATACGCTCACAGTATATGTATATTGGTACGACTTTATCTCTTCGAAGGCTTCTGTTATTGCACACATTGACATGATGGATTCATGTGATATCGCTTCACAAATTTTCTGATAATGAACAAAGTTCAAAACTTTCCTGAACTATTTCAATTTTTCATACAATATATTTTAATTTTTCGATCAAACGGACTTACCTGTACTAGATGGTTCGATTGTAATTATATGTAACGCCTCATTCGAAGATTATTACATGCCGGAATGTCCTTGTATGCTGAAACTTCACAACGTTTAGAGTTTAAGTTGAAAAATATTTTACACGGTAGTCCATCTGTGCATTACCATGGACACGTCTTTCCTTCATTGTGTTTAAGGTATAATTAATATAAAAAGAAGAGGGCGTGCGTCTTCATTCTGAGATGATTGCAGGGTTAAATATGTTTCGGTTTGCTGTTTTTGTGTGGAGAATCTAATCATCTTTGAACGAGGAGCTAAATATGATTACAATCGACTTCACGTACAGGTAAGTTTGTTTGATCGTAGAATTACTTTAGTCGCCTTGTTCTCGAGATTACATGTAGATGTTTAGAGAAATAGACGTCACCCTTATTTTTGTTTTGATGCTGTGTATGATGCTACGGTCCACCAACTTAATTTATATAAGCTATGATCAAGGATGCGTTGTCGCTTATTGCTACCATGAACTGACGAGTTCTGATTGGGTTATAGCTTGTTAATATAGTGATTTTCTACTAAGTTAAATCTTCTCACAGTTACTCTTCGATAACCATTTTTGCGTCATAATTACCATCATTCAATAACAGGGCTATATATTAAGCCCGTTCTAATCTTTTACAATATATTAAGCTATGACCTAGAACAGGAGAACATGCATATAAAACGCCTAATAATTCTGCAAAATCATGGATTTTGACTTGCGTTCCCACTTCAAAATCAAATCTAAATATTAGCATCTTTGAGAAGGTTTCAAGAAGCTCTTTTTACAATTATTTAAAAAACCTATCCTTTTCATTTACTCAGTTATTCACCATTCATAATATTTTATCCAGATAAATCATTGATAAGAAACCTTTTAATTTGATTGCGTTTACTACAGGCCTTATGATTTGGGTGAAAATGTAAGAGCTGTCAAATGTTAAGTAAGTTAATTGATATAAAAAAAGCATTGAATCTGAATCTTATAAATATTCTACTACTATGTAAAGTGACGAAAAGAAATGCATCCTGCATATTTAATAATGCCATAAACGCACTCGGAGATATAAATTTTTGGGCGGTACGAACGTCTTCCATCTTAATGTGGGTAAGATCAATATATTCATTTAATTCTTTCAAATTGAAGATATATCTATTTTATCCATTTGTTTCTTTCACTAGGAAATATAATAAGAAAAATTGACCTTCACATTCTTCGCATATTTCGATAGCTTTTTTAGCTAAAAGATTGTGAATTTCATTCCGAAATATTTCAATATCTTTAAGCGAATGATCAATTTACCTTCGTGAGTATTTTTGTTGAGGGATATCTGTAAATGTAGTTCCACGTCCTTGTTCATAATTTAGAATATTATTGTCTCGTGTTATACTTTCCCAGGTATTATAGACATATTTGAGTCTACCAGCCACGACGGAGTAAAACATGTATATCGAATTAAAGGCTACACTTTCTTCTTGCTTTCATTCTAGTTATTCAAAAATCTATTAGGTCTGCATGACATCGTGTGTTAAATTAGAAAAATACCCTGTAAAACTAGTATTCGATTTAGAACTTAATTCGGTATTGAAACAGTTCACGCAACAAAACAATTCCAAACTGTCAAGTTTAGAAACCAACGTAACCCATAGGGCTGGATTTCGAGACGTCTCAGTGTGACGGTTCCGCATTTATTTTTAAGAATTTTTAATTTTCAACTTTCATACTTTTTTCTGCACAACAATGTAGGATGATGTTTATAGAAAGCATTGGTACTTTCAGTTTTCCGAATTTCGTCAAAGAATGGGAATAAAAAAAAAATTCACAAAAACCTAAATGTTCTCCCAACAGAAATAATTTTTATGTTTTTTAAATTTTAATTCCAAAAAAGAGTAAGAAAAGTTGAAAATTAATGTTCCATCATCAGAAAAGTGTCAAATCCGAACAAACGTGCACCGGAAATTGTATTAAATCCATTTATACGGTCAATTTGAAACTTGAGTTTAAAATTTGTTCAGAATAAATCCCAAAAATAGTATGAAATCATTTATTATCATTAGGATTATTAAAGCGTTTATGCACTCGCCTTCTACAAAAAATATATGTTTATTTAAGAAGACAAATGTACGGTGAGGAGTTCTTATAATAAAAAGTTATCAAACAAGAATCTTCTATTTCCTCTTGCAGAATGCAGTTCAGAGCCTGGCGAAAAACCTAATACCGGACGTAATCCTGGCCCTTCTTCTTCTTTTGCTGCTCGACAACAACATTTGCCTGACCGGATTTCTCCAGAGGTGGCTCTATTTCATGGCAGCTTCCTGATTCTTCTTCTCTCAGACAACATTCACCAGATCGGACATCTCCTCAGGAGCCTCCACTTCGTGCCAGATACATTTCTCCTCTAGGCAGGCTTCCTTCAGATTCAGTACTTGGATGGACAATAGAAGACCTTGGATATGTTCGGCTTATTCCTTGCACAAATGGGAAACAGTAATTTGAATTTCAAGGATACGTTATTCCTGCCCCTATGCCAATTAAATTTCGAGAAGAACCAAATCGATATGTGCCCGTGCCAACCCGAGAATATGTTGTACTATCAACATTCAATGATGACATTTTTGCAATATTGGATTACAGTGTGACTCTTCGTGGAATTGATAGGACAGATAGAAATTATTCTCGAATAAAAATAAATATGATAAGCGGCGAAGTTGTCAATTTGACTCCGGATGAAAAAAGGGATTGTCCAGTCGGCAGAAGTCAACCAATCTTCTCAAGACGTTTTCTTAAACCTTCTGCAAATTACGTTCCACTACAGTCTGAACAGAATCCCAATGTCGAACGGCATCCCAATGTCGAACGTAATCCTAGTTCTTCTTCTTCTGGCAGATAGTCCAGATCTTCTCCGGGCAGGCCTCCTTCTCCTGAAGTACTTGGATATGCACTTGCAAAATTTAGATATATTCGGCTTATTCCCCAGACAAATCCGAACCGGAAATTCGAATTTCGAAGATATGTTATTCCTGCCGGTTCACCAATTAAATTGTTTTATCAATATCCAAAGGTGACGTTTTTGCAATATTGGATTATAGTGGGACTCTTCTTGGAATTTATAAGGCAGATGGATATCATTCGAGAATAAAAATAAACATGATAAGCGGTGCAGTTGACGATATGACCGTAACTGAAATGAGGGAATGTCATGTCGGCAAAAATAACCCAATTTCTTCACTTCGATTTGAAGAAGGTGCTTCCAATGAAGATACTCTACAGTATGTGGTTCGTTAAATCGATAGAAAAAGGATAAAAAATAAATTATAACATTCTTTGTAATCCGTAGCCAGATCAAAATTGAAATAAAATTATTTCAATGTAAATGCATTATAGTTATCAAGGCTTCTTTTTTAATCTTTTGCTAATACCCACAAGGCCATTCAATTTTTTTTTTCGCGTAGCCTCATTATCCAGGCTCAACGATGGACACAGTGGGGTGAAATCAAATAACATAGTTAAAGATAACTTGTAGGGCGCACTTCTCATTTGATTTTAGATTCTGCTCTCACAGAAAAATTTTGTTATCGAATTCACAACCGATACGTGGAAGCGATTTTGGAATTTTTATAGTTCAAAATTTTACATTAATGCAAATAATGAACAAATGTTTATTCTTTTTTCTTTGCTTGTCATTTTGCAAACAACTTTCCGACATTTATTAATCCGCTATACGACACCTTAGCGCTGGAGAGACCCATACAGTATACATACCTTCGCGTGCCACATAACCGCATTCAGGACGTGAAATCTATAAAGGATAATCTCCGAAGCAGATACAAACGTACAGGACAGATTCAACTCAAATCGAAATAGACGACGTAGACTCTCGACATCAAACAATAGATCAAACAGACATTCAAGAATTCACATAAATAAGGGATCGTCCATAAATTACGTAAGACGTTTTTCTTTTGTTTGAATAAAGAGAGGAATAAAATTGCTGTGAAGTTGAGAAGGACACAACGCTATAAACAAAAGAAAAACGTCTTACGTAATTTATGGACGATCCCTAATCCTGTCACAGATTACGAATCCGCCAATGAATTAAATAACGAAACAATTCCAGCTACGTATTTTCCTTTCGGCATGATACAAACGCCTTTCTAAATTATGAGTAATTGGCCAGTCAAAAATTAAATTTTGTAACCAAAAGAGAACACAAGACATTCACTCATACCTGACAGAGATTAGAAAACTGTTTATAAAATGATACCCCAGAAAAAGCCGCGAATGGGAATTACGTAGAGCGTATGAAAACCTCAGAATATAATACAAAATGTACTTATATAAAACGAAACGATTTTGAAACCATCGAAGAACTGGAAGACTTAAGTAAAGGATGGGAAACTGAACTAGCCAAATCCAAAATTCGAGGTCAAGTTTTACAAATCACCGAAATAATTCGGAAAATAATAAAGATAAAAGATAAAATAAAAATGGTCAAACTGATAACCAAAACGGAAATCAAATTCAAAATAACCAGGGTAAAAAAACATACAAAAATCGATTCCCATTTCCACTATTCGGATTTCCATTCCTACCTTTTCCAAATCAATACCAACAAAATTTCAGACCTAAGTTCAGACCTAGATTCCCACCTGGTTTCCAATCAAATGATTAACCTAGATTCCAAAACTATCGACCCGAATATCCCTACAACCCCTGTAACCAAATGTTACCAATGCTTAACCAAATGACATTAGGCTCAATTCAAGGTCAAAATAAACCAACGATAGAATTCCCCACAGAAAAAGCGGAAAGTAATTCAGGGAATAATAACACAGAACAAAATTCCCAAAAAACGAATTTCGGGAATAAGAATAAAAAACCGAGTGTCAATAGTAACAAAGACTCACAAGAAGAAACAAGTTTAAACTCGGACAAAAAACAGAATGATAAACAAAACGCTAACCAAAACACAAACAATTTAAATTGTTGCCATTGTGGTTAAACGGCACATTCTAAGAGAGAATGTCCATATAACGCATACTACCGGGGAAACAAGAGGGGCGGGTATTAGAACGAAAAATAATACAAACTAATAGCAGGACATTTAGGTTCCGAAAAAACACATGCGAGAATTTCTGAGTACTACGTCTGGCCAGGGATGTATTCAGATATAATCAATTACGTAAAAAATTGTAAAGTCTGTCAAAGAACCAAACCGAGTAAATAACTGAAAATAGGGCTAATGGGAAAAATAATCGTTGAAGAACCATGGACCACGATTGCTGCAGACATCATGGGCCCATTAACGATTTCTAAAAAGAGAAAGAATCAATATATTGTAGTTTTTCTAGACTTATTCACAAAATGGGTAGAAATAATACCGATTAAAAAAGCTAACGGAGCAACTATAGAGTCAGAATTCCATAAGCGTGTCATTTCGCATTGGGGAACACTGCGGATTCTCCAGACCGATAATGGCACGGAATTTGTAAATAAAACATTAAGAGACCTGACAGAAAAATTTGGCATCAGGCACACGAAAACCCCAAAATGTTACCCCCAAGAAAATTCAACCGAGCGGTACGATAGGACAATTGAACAAATAATTAAAACCTATTTTGACAACGATCATTCCACCTGGGATGAACACACAGATGACCTACAATTCGTAATTAATACTAGTAAAAATTCATCAACACAATTTACCCCTGCATTTTTAAACTTAGGTCGTGAACTAGAACCAATTCAGTCGCTCAGAAAAAATATAGAAAACGATAGCGAAATCAAATTCCAAAGCGTGGACAAATGAGAAGATAGATTAAGAAAGTTACACATTATAAAAGAGGAAATCCAGAAAAATTTAGATATAACAAATGAAAGACAAGCTAACAGTTACAATTTGAGAAGAAGACCCGTAGAATTTAAAAAAGGCAATAGAGTTTTAAAGAGGGTAAAACCAGACTATCAAATAAAGCGGACAAAACTCAGGAAAACCATACGACCAGTTTGAAGGTCCTTTCATTATTAAAAAGCAAATTTCCTTAACGATCTATGAATTAAAAAACCCCAAAGGAAAAAGTATCAGGGAATGAAATATAAACGACTTAAAATTAGAAAACAACACGTAGGGAAACGAAAAACTAACGAATGATAGATTAAAATAATTTAGATTTAAGTAGTGGCAAAAAGGCAATAGATCAACAGCACCACACAAAACAGACAAAATAACTCAATCCACGAAAATCCAGAAAAGTAAATACAAACAGACTCCAAAGGCAACTCGGACAGAACGACTTTCGTTTTTCTTTTTCCCATTCCAGAAAAATGGAATCAGCAATTAAATGTTACCTGTGCCAACACTTGATCCAAGTGCCAACATACGAAAACCATTTACAAGTATGCAAAGCCTGGGATTGGCTATTAAAACGCCTCAATGGGGCCCAAAAAGAGACATACACTACCACCCCCCACAAAGACGTGCGCCGCGAGTTAAAAAATGTAGAACCTTTGGAGGAAGAAAAAGTGTGACGTGCTTCGGGAAACACGACAGATCCTCTACACTTTTTGAAGATACAAGCAGTCAACGATCTGAAGTTTGAAGCAGCCCTCGAGCACATTAAACATACAAACAGAATTACATGGGAAAAGTACACGAAATTTGAAGAAGAACAAAGGGAGATAAAGATAAGAGAGGAAAGGGAGGAAAGATTAAAGAAAGAGGAAGAAGAGGCAAGGATCAAAATAGAAAGAGAAATGCATGGCATAGGGTACTAGGGCAAAGAGAGGGGCTACAAAGGTCAAGAAGAGAAGAGGAAGAACGAAGGGAAGCCGAAGCGGAAGAAATTAGAAGGGAATGGAGGAACCATAGGGAGCAAAGTAGGAGAGAGCTCGAGGAATGGATCAAAAATCAAAAGAAAGAAAACTAGAACGAAAATTGGCGTTATCTTAAACAATATTAATAATATATATTCAAATTAAAGACTACATTACTCAATATTTATTAGTCGACGCATTCAATAATTTAGTTTCTAAATTCTTGTTTATTACTCAGTACTATTAAGATTATTAGACATTCAAATCGACCACCTGAAACCATAACATTAGTCGATGTCTCGCCATTACCTAACATAATTGTGGATTACCCGACAATTAACACTAGTCGAAAAAATCGATACTCGTTCGACACTCCTTACGACTATACATTATAACGTGAAAAATAAACCTACACCATGTCGACTCCCAAATAAAGATTTTTGTTCCCCCACCCTTATTTATATTTCAGAATCAGGAAAACCATGGAGGAAGACTGGAGAGCAAAAATGGAGAACACAAAAACCATCATTATTGAAACTACGGGATGTTCAGAGGGATTCCATTGTCAATTTTGTAAAAAACTAATTCCGACACTAATTCACTCAATACATGACTCATTTTGTAACAATAGACCACACAGGTACAAAAATAACTTCACAACACCTGACTCTAACAATCCAACTTACGTGCAGGGGGGCTGGGAAACAATAAACAAGGAAATACAGAACCTTCTAAAAATAGAAATCGAGGAATACGAAATAGAATTAGACGTTCACAATAAAACAATGGAAGATTATTCTGGGTACCGCACATATAGTCGCAAATGTACAAGACCTCCTTCTCATGAAGTACTTGGATATGCTCTTGCAAAATTTGGATATATTCGGCTTATTTCCCAGACAAATCAGAACCAGCAATTCGAATTTCGAAGATATGTTATTCCTGCTGGTTAACCAATTAAATTGCTAGCAGAACTGAATAGATATGTGCCTGTGCTAACCCGAGAATATATTGTTTTATCAACATCCAATGGTGACGTTTTTGCAATACTGGAGTATAGTGGAATTCTCCTTGGAATATATAAGGCAGATTTATATAGTTGGAGAGTAAAAATAAACATGACAAGCGGTGCAGTTGACGATATGACCGTAATCGAAATGAAGGAATGTCCTGTAGGCCGACACTACCCAATCTTTCCACGTTGGTTTAAAGAAGTTGCTTCCAATGAAGATACTCTACAGTATGTGTCTCTTTAAATCAATCGAGAGAAGATAAATTAAAATATAATATTATTTGTAACCTGTAGTCAGATCAAAATGAAATGAAAATTATTTCAATGCAAATGTATTAGATTCATCAACGCTTCCTTTTTTATATCTTTTGCTACTCCCCACAAGGCCATTCTAATCTTTTTTTCTTCGAACATTCAAAATTCAGAGAGTTACATGATTCTGAGTTTCCAGATCCGAGCTTCTTGAAAACACCATATTGCCCTAAGTGCCAGCATAATTTCCATTATTTTTTGGCTACAGCGTATAATTGATAGGGATATTAATTTTGTAGTGCAGTCACGTAGCCTCATTATCCAGGCTCAAGGACGAACACAGTGGGGTGAAATCAAATAACATAGTTAACGATAACTTGTAGGGCGCAATTCTTATTTGATTTTAGATTCTGTTTTCACAGAAAAATTCTGTCATCGAATTCACAACTGATACGTGGAACCGATTTTTGAATTGTTATTGTTCAAAATTTCAAATTAATGCAAATAATGAACAAATGTTGCTTCTTTTTTCTTCGTTTGTCATTTTGAACAACTTTCCGACATTTATTATCCCCCAGATTCAATGCGCAGGAGTATGTGCAAACGACAGATGATTCAAAACTAATATTATGTGTTATAGAAAAATTATAATTTCAAATAAAATTATATTATCATTATCGAGTAGTAGATTCTAAGGTAATATTTTGATGGAAGAAATTTCTTGCTATCATCGAACTTGCAACCTAGTAGTTTAATTGCCAACTCACAAAAATTAATTTAAAAAAAAAAGGATTTTCAACAAAAAAGTTCAAACTTCAACCAAAGAAATGAAGTTTTAGCAAAGTAATGTAATTTTCAACCAATTAATTGAATTCTTAAATATGAAAGATGAATTTTCAATCCAAAATTGATTGGTTGCTTTTTCAAGTGAGAAGATAAATTTACAATGCAATTTTTTATCCCCTTGTAGTGTGAAGTAGTTTTTAAATGTTTTGTAAGAAATTTTATTAAATTTTTTAGGGTTTCGATGATTGCAGAATATCCTAATTATTCTAAGGTATTTCAAGCGTTTTCCAGTGATTTCATATGATTTTTCGCGATTTCAGACACACTTTTATTCATATATTATTACCTAACTTTCTCCTTAATTCATTCATTAGGTTTATTGGCCAATTGACTTCAAAGACTTATTATTATATACTTATTATATTATATACTACACTTATTATATTATTATTATATTTAATGACTTATTGGTTTATCTGCGAATAAACCTAATTTGGATTGATTTTATTATTGCCTGAAGGGCGCCAGATCGTTTGTCAACTTTTAAAATTCTAAACGAACAAAAGGTCGCGAAGTCAATTGGGTCAAATTATTTTACCCATTGCCGACTTGAGAATTACTGGTTTAAAAAAGAAGCGTCGAACCACTACATACTATTTCATTTTCCCCACTAGCCCAACACGGAGAGGGGTAGGGTTAGGAAGAACCTGAACAAGGATTGACAAATGATATTTACGAAACTAAAATCAATGCATCAAATACGGGTAACAAAATATATATTATTCAGTGCCATGTATGCCTCACATTTCTCATTGTAAATCCCGTAAAAATAATCAAAATCAGTGGACATGAATTATAATGATCTCCTACTCACGACCCTGCAATGTGGTGGCCCATGAATGACACTTAGGTCATGTGGGGTCGCCGCCACTATGAATAATCGAGGTAAGAAATTGAGTTGAGATCGAGTGTACTTAACGACCCTCCACTATGGTGGTCCACTAATGACACGAATGGTCATGTGGGGTTACCGCCATGTTGGATGATCGATATAAAACGAAACATGACCAATCCCATACCGGAGGGAACTTGTATTCTACACCCTAAGTAAATAGGTAATACTATGAACAGTGAATCAAGCCTCCTTGCTAATAAACGAGTTATCCCACTAAAATTTTCCCAGAATTTACGATACCTGAGTAATTCCCCATTTTTCAGACATTTTATTCACCTATTTAATATACAGCTAACCGCCACTCCCGACTCCTAACTATAATCTTATGTTAGAATTCCTTCAATTACGTGGTTTCTCACGACCTTCCAGCATGGCGGCCCATGACTGCCACGAAAAGGTCACGGAAAGTGGTGAGTCACGCTGTTAACCTGCGCCGCGGCGCGACGATGTGAGCAAGAGAGAACAAGAGTATTGTGTTTCTGAAGTGTATAATGTGTGATGTTGATTCACGACTACCCGGTCGTGAATTCGTGAGTTGATCGTGTGGATGGTTCAGTGTAGTGGCCGGGCGCCGGCCCTGAGTGTCTAATGAACAAAAAAATACAAGTTCGAAGGCAAAATATATGTCTTATTTTCGAACAATAAAAGTAACCCCCCCCCCCCCCCACCCAATGCAGTCTGGTAACGGTCTGGAGCGGCGAGAATTTACAAATCCTAGCCATCGAAGGGTTCGTTATTTGGCAACATACCATCCCTCTCGAAGCTCTCCAACTATTAAAATTCCTAATGGATTCTGTGCTCGACCAGGTATGATTTATTCATGATTTTGAGGTTAAATTTAAATTGATTGGGCGTGAGTTTGATAATCAGATAATAATAATGTGAGTGACGAACTGGCTAGAGAAACGGAAAAGTTTTAGTCGCGGTTTTATTAAAAAAGTTGAATGGTTTTCCAAATAAGGCAAAAAGTTCGCACGATCAAATTCGATTGCTTTGAATACAAGGATCTTAAATCCGTTGGGAGTGGTCAAATGATATGCGATCCAATGTAGACGAAATGTCAAATCTGAGGGTATTCGATAGGTCAAGGTGAAGTTTTAGTAGTTTTTTGACGGTAGTGTGCGAGGTGTTCGCAAATGGTTTTTCATTCGTAAGAATTTTGGGACGATGTTGTTCTCCCTGCATCGTTTCAAGAAAGCTAAAGATTAGAAAGAGCTTAGCTTGAGAAGACCTGAGCTTCCCAAAAGTGTTAGTTTCAGTAAGAAAAGTTACCCTGTAGAGTCCTTTCATAAGAAAGATATTATTGCACGCAAAAAATCTCCTATTTGTAGTTCCGCAGAAATTTCTGTTCCACAGGTAGACATTTTTCATGATTACTCAGCAATTACGTAATGTGTTTCTGTGCCCTCGATCCAAATCTAGAGAGTATGATTTGGTTTTGATTTCCTGATGTAAAAAAATGTTTGGAAACTATTTGCCGGTCTTGGCAATGAGTTGAACCCAAAAATTCTAACCAATGATTTTTCTGGAAAAACGTTGGACTTTGATGCTACACACTTTTTACATTGTTGAATAAAATAATTAGAACGTAGGCGAATTCTATGCAATTTAAAATCTCAAAAATTGGTGATTTTTTCTAATCAGTCGTAACAGACCTCTTTGATTTAAGGGGCCGTCAAGAAAATATGTGGTAAATTTTTCAGGAACTTCAGCCCCCCCGCCTCCAGCTACCACCTACTTGTGTAAAGTTTTTTCCAGTGTTCTTAACATGAGAAATGGTAGTTTAAGTGTAGTGAATTTAAAAGCAAATTTACCTGGAATTACCATGGCTATTTAGGATAACACTATAAGAGAAGATAGTTACAAACAAGAACAAGTCATTTGAAAAAAGGAAAAACATTCTTTCGACTTCTGTATTTCGTCGAAAAATGCATGAATTCTTTTGCAAAAAATCGAGTAGTTACCTTGAAGTTTTATTTATGAGAACGTTTTCGAAAAATTCTAAAATATTTATAACTTTGGTTCAATGGTTGTTTTTTAAGAAGAGTTGATTACATCAATAACACGCTGCTGCATATTATTTTTTTATCTTTTTTTTGTCGACGGTAGTCGACCACAACTTTAATCGATACGTTGAAAGTGATGCCGTCCACTATTGTCAAACTCGTTTGACCCACGCGGCACATTCTAACACATGTACGAAAGCTGAAGAAAAAAAGGTCACTTTATGGGGCAAAGGATGAAGCAAGACATCGATACCCTGGAACCCGCTGAGAGTATTATCGACTTCTTTTGTGCTTCCAGTTCCAAAAAACTGAAAAATCATAATGTGCGATAACGTGTTATTTATGTAACTAACTGTTTTCAAAAACCAAACATTTCATTTGCTTATTATTTTTTTATTTCAAGCCTCAGTAAAGCCTTGCTCCACTGTTTTCGACGAAATGCAGCAGTCGAAAGTTGACCAAGATACAAAAGGTACTTTTAACCTTGTTTTTTTACCTTCACTGTAAATTTGCATGAAAAGTTATAGACGCATCGCGATGAAATGATATCGTGCTTATTCATAATAAAATGAATATTGACAAGATGTTTTTACTTTTTTTCAAGTGACTTTTTTTATAGAGTTATTCAATGATTTGTAGCGGGGCAGGATTTTGAAAACAGATAGTAGATTAACCCTATTTTATTGCTGGTATAGATACATCCATACAAAATGTTTGTTTTGACCATTCGATTGTTGCCTCGGCTTGGAGAAAATATTTGTTCGATTTCTAATGACTTTTAATCAGCCCGAGCTTATTTTATTCCTTAATATATTTTTAGTATTTCTATTATTCACATTTTTATTCAATATTAGTAAGTAAATTTTTTGATTCGCAAAACGGATGATGTTCTGAAAATTTCGGACCCATTTTTTCTTAAAACCACATATATTTATGTTTTTTGATGCGCTGATTACGAATATACAAGTGAAAATTGGCGAAAATTTGATTGTCATGGGAAAAAAGATGAAAAACGTGTATCATTATGTTGCCAGTCACAGAAGTGCCTTCACAACCCCTCCATCCCTCCCTCCCTGATAATTTCATACCTTGAATTTATGCCAAGAAAATTTCAGAAATCTTCTCGCGTTCCCCAGATATGAGTAAAAATGTTGAATTGTGTCTGATTTGGGTTTAGATCGTACCGCTGCTGTTTGGATCGCTGCCAGCTGAATCCAACGATTTGAAGCATTGCAAAATGCCGATAGATTCATGAATGTCTATTTTATTTTCACAAAATGAAGTGCTGTCCCAATTGATGACGGAACAGTGTAAAGTAAAATTTTAACAAAGAAAGAAAATTTTGAATTTTTGACAAGGAAAATTACGAAACCTGGAAAATACAAATGCAGGCTCTGCCTATAAGAAGCGATGCTTGGATGCACATCAACGGAGAAAATGTCCAACCGGTAATCATCGATGAAGACGCAGCATCACAGGCAAATGCGAAAAAATGGGATTTCGCAGACAGTGAAGTCAAAATCTAACATAATTTTGTCAATTAATTCCTTGAAATTAAAATAGGTGAAAAAATTGCAATACTTCAAAGAAAGTCTGGGAAGAACTACAGTCAATTTATCAATCAAGGGGTCCGACTCGAAAGGCCACATTACTTGAATAATTAACGTTATTTCGAATGCAATAAGGTCGAGATTTACGCGAGCATCTTCGGAAATTTTTCAATACAGTTGACAAGTTGGCAGAAATGGATATCGAAATAAATGAAGACTTACTATCAGTAAGTCTTTCATACAGTCAGTTCCCGCTCATTCGATTGCCGTTGTCAAAAATAGGGGTCAAATTCAATGCCACCACTGGATTCCTCCTTAAAAGTTACTTCAAGAATGACATTGACTTTTTTGAAAAATATTTTACCTGGCAAATCATTGAGGTCTTTTCTTACTTTTTGGACACCCTGTATATAAAACATTGATCACTAGCAATTCAAAAATCACTTGCACATATCAGTTGTGAACTCAATAACAAATTTTTCTATGAAAACAGAATCTAATATAAATTAGGAATTGCATCCTACCAGTCATCATTAACTATGTTATTTCATTTCGCCTCACTGTGTCTGCCATTGTGCATGAATAGCGAGGCTACCCGACTGCACTGAAAAATTAATATCCCTATAAATTATATGCTGCAGCTGAAAAAATAATAAAAATTCTGTCAGTAGTTTGGGCAATAACCATGATACATTCGCAGTTAGATCTTTCTATTTAATTTTTATCAGACTGTGGATTACAAAGAATATTTTATTTTAGTGTATATTTTTTTTCCATTGACTTAATGATACACATACTGTAGAGTATCTTCATTCGAAACAACTTTATTAAACCAACGTGGAAAGATTGGATAACGTCTGCCTACAGGACATTCCCTCATTTCAATTACGGTCATGTCGTCAACTGCACTGCTCATCATGTTTATTTTTACTCTGGAACTATGTTTATCTGCCTTATATATTCCACGAAGAATCCCAGTATACTCCAGTATTGCAAAAACGTCACCACTGGATGTTGATAAAACAATGTGTTCTTGGATCGGCACAGGCACATATCTATTCGGTTCTGCTCGCAAATAAATGGCGAAACCGGCAGGAATAACATATCTTCGAAATTCGAATTGCCGGTTCTGATTTTTCTCGGGAATAAGCCGAATATATCCGAGTTTTGATAGTGCATATCCAAGTACTACATGAGAAGGAGGCCAGCCCGGAGGCGACCCGGAACTGGCATGTAGAGGAGGCTTCTGAGAAGAAGTAGGGACGAGTGAATGATGTAGTGAATCGTAATTTGCAGAAGCTCTAATGAAACTGTTTGGGAAGATTGGTTGCCTTTTGCCTACTGGACAATCCTTTATTTCATCTTGAGTCAAACTAGAAACTTCGCCGCTCATCATATTTATTTTTGCGCGCGAATGATGTACATCTGTCCTATACATTCCAAGAAAAATACCACTGAAATCCAATATTGCAAAAACCTCACCACTGGGTGTTGATAATACAATATATTCTCGGGTTGGCACAGGCACATATACATTGAGTCGTTCTCGCAATCTAATTGGCATACCGGCAGGAATAACATATTTCCGAAATTCAAATTGACGATTCCGATTTTTCTGGGGAATAAGTCGAACATATCCAAGTTGATCTATTGTGCATCCTAATACTAGAATTGAAGAAGGCCTGCCCGGAGGAGAACTGGATCTGACACGAATAGGAGGCTCCTCAGGAGATGTCCGGTCAGATGAATGTTGTCTGGCAGAAGAAGAAGAACCTGGATTACGTTCGCCAATAGGATTCCTGCTAGCAAGAAACCTGAACCTGCCACGAAAAGGAGCCTTCTCCAAAGGAGTCCGGTCAGGCAAATGTTGGGGTCGAGCAACAGAAGAAGAAGAAGGGCCAGGATTACGTTCGCACTTGGGTTTTTCGTCGGGCTGTGAACTGCATTCTGCAAGAAGAAATAGAACATTAACCCTTAAATGGTAACGTCGGGTCACTCGTGCCTTGACCAAATCTTCTCCCCTTGCTAGCTTAGAGAGAAGCGTGGAGTTTATTTGATTATATTGTTTAAAAAAATGATAAAATCAGCAATATAGTGATTCATCCTTATGCTAGGATAGTTGATGAAATTTCATGAATTTTGTGGAATTTTTTAGAGCACTTTTCAAAGCGCCAGACACGACTGACGCGACGATACCGCTTAAAGGGGTCGAAAATGACGTTACCATTTAAGGGTTAATTTTTGTGTGTTAAGCACCTTTATTTCTAATACCTTTTTCCGGATTCAACGTTTCCTTGCAGAAAGAATCTTTCTGCTGATTTAATCAGAATTATGGGTGTCTGTTTCCAGTGCGAGTTGTAGGAACTGACCTTAAGGCGATTTATCAAAGTTAAACACCCATAATCCAGTTCTCAGACACACGGTTGAATAATTTGTATTTGCTTGGCATTTTCAGTGCATAGCCATCGACCCTCATCAAACTCGGCTGCACTCGAACTCAGTCCCGTGAAGGGACTCTCCAGAGCTGAGCTGAGTCAGTGTTTAACACTATGTTCAACAAAACGCTATGTTTGACGCTTCCAAGACAAAAATTTGTCATTTTGTTGACGGTTTGAAGGGTGTGAAAATTGAAACAAACGCAATTTTCCGACAATTTTGATTGTTTTAGACTGTTTCCTAATTAATACTTCTATTATAATTTTTGTTTTTAAATGGTTACCTTGATGATTTCCATGCTCACTCCTAGTCCCAACGATTTCCAGATTCCCTCTTTTTTTAGGTGGCAAAACTGATGATATTTTTGTGAAAATAAAATGAAGGTTTAGTAACTTCTTATGTAAAAAAGTATAAGAAATAGTGAAGGCGTAATTTGATTAGTCCATTTTGTTCCGTATGAGGCTTATACTTTAATATGAACCTTATGATTGAAAAGTTGAGTAAAAGGGCGTTTCAAGCTATTTATAGACTAGCAATGCTTCTATTTATTCTAATTATTAGTAGGATTACCTATAAGATTCCCACTTTCACTAATCATCCCAACATCTTCTAGAGAGTAGCTTGTTTTGGGCGGCATGCCTGCCGATATATCTGTGAAATGACAGAAAATATTGATGAATGTGTAATGTTGAAAATGTATTGAAAATAGTGGAAGCTAATTCCAATCAATCATTTTTAAGCTTTTGGTGCCCCACGCCAATGGGCTAAAACCGAATTTTATAGTGTTCATATAAAAGTCCTTTGTAACAAGTGTTCTCCTGAATAACAATGCATACGCGTCTGAAACTTGACAGAAACAATCCTCATGGCAAGAGAAAGATTCAGCTGTGACAAATTTCACACTTTTTGTTCAGCTTTTCGATATTTATGCAAAATAAAAATTCTAAAAAAAAATATGCGAATGAGAAGGTTTGTTCCATGTCATTCTCTTTCTTCTCTTAAGAATTCGCGCACTTTGCACCAATCCCATGCACTCATTGCTTAACGTTGATTAGTCTTCATGAACTTCGGGAACCTTGCTGCCTCAACTCTGAGGTTTGCCTTGGGACACATAAATTGTTTTCAAATACTGCCAAGTACCTCTTTCAAACTCCAAATTGAGTATTTTTTCTCAAATAAACATTTCACCTCACTTATATTACAGTAGATGATAACAAATAATACAATGAAAAACTGGATTAGAACCATGCAATCTAAGTTTGGTTGACACACTTCGCGCGTTAAATTCATCGAGTGCAAGTAGTCGAGTCATAGTAGTTGATTTTCGAACTGGAAAAGACAAATTTTAAAACAAAAATGAAATAGTTGAATTCTGTGTTAACAAAGGAGTTAAACTCGGAACTACAAACTTGAATTTTTAACCGTGAACATGAGTTTTCCACGAAAGAAGATCAATCATCAATGAAGAATGTACTAGCTTGTATTTTAGCCGAAGCAGATTTTAATTTCAATTAAAAATATTTAAATTCAAGCAAAAGAAAATTATTTTCAATAAATTGGTTTAACTCTAGACCAAGTTTATCTTTCAACCAAGTAGCTGCACTTTTAACCAAAAAATAATAATTCCTTGCAAATCAATTGAACTTTCAACCCAAAAAGATGTTCAATGTTAATCTCTGCTGTATAAGGAATATTCTTGAGATGGAATAAAATGATACCGTAGACGGGAAAATGTCTCTATGTTAAAACATGCACTGGAGGTTAATTTGTTCAGAACAGTTATTCCAAACAATGACAATTCCTCTCTGTCTGTTATTTTTCATGATTAATCATTACTTTTACGCAGTTAAATGACAAAAGTTCATTTAAAACAAAGAATGTATGTATGTACTAATAGAGGTACTTGTTTTATATATTGTTGAAAAATATCAGAAAAAAAAACAAAGTAGGTAAAACATACCATTTCCATCGTATCCTGAAATAATTCCTCTACAGTTGTCATATATGAATTTATTAATTTTGTAAGAAGAAATAGAAATAGGTGAGTTTTTATATTTGTAATAGTATCAGTGTTATTCAATATGATCAATTTGGGATCGTGTTATTGTGGTTGATAAGGAATTAACATTTTAATTAAAAAAATTATTAGATTTCAGAGACGAAAAATAATTTTTTAATCCTTCAATCATCATTCATTTTTTATTTTCTGTACAACCATATGAAAAACTTATTTTCGATGAGTATCCGCATGGAATTTTAATTAAAGTATTCGTTTATTTGAAAATGATGTATGAATCTGTTTGGCAAACTTATTTTTGTTAAGTATTAGGATCCAAAATAAAAGAATAATTAAAAATTTGGAAAGTTAGACAAGTTTATTATAAAATTTATAATGTATGGTATAAAACTGGGTTGTAAACAATGACTGCCTCGTCACCTATACAGAGAAGGTGTTCTGAGGAAGATGCTTGATATAAAATATGGCATAATTTTTCTATATACCATTTAACGAAATTGTAATATTTTTATCCATTAAAAATTTAATGCTCTATTTGTATAATCTTTTCCTTTGTTGATCTTATTCTCCGACTATTTTTTTCATATAGATAGTTTTTTGAAAATTATGTATTTCAACGAAATTGATTGAAATAGGAGAATGTAACTGACATTAATGGAGGACCGGATCGAACTATCAGGGAGGTTTATTAGTATAGTTTATTATATAGAAACTGAGTACCGAAATTTCTCCATGTTTCAAAATTAAAAATGATACAAAAGGGTATTTTCTGGATGATCTTCATAGCCAGAGCATCAAAATACATCAGCAAACTAGGTTTCATAAAAATTTTAGCATAATATTTTTCTTTTTATCAAAATGTTTTTTTTTTCGAGTTTTGACCCTAAATATGATATTTTTTGCTATTTTAATGTCCATATTCCTAATCAATTCATGAAAGTACATTAAAAAAATAGTAAATACGTTACCTTGGTGAAGATGACGTGACCCATTCAGAAGCATCGCAATTACCAACTTATTGTTTCAATAAAGTTGAATATGTTACACAATCGCATTCTTTCATTAAACTTTTCTATTTATTATCATTTCCAATTTCATACAAATTGGAAACTAACATACGTGAATACACGTACATACACACATATATGCGATTTTTTTCTAAATTAATTTTTTGTCAGTATGAAATTTTTAAAAAAATGCATCTCTTTTGGTAAAAATTTAACCTTTCTTGGTTGAAAATACAACTCTTTTATTTAAGATTATTCTATTTTGCTCAAGGAATCAAGTATTTTGTTCAAAAGTCGCCTTTTTGGTTAAATAAAACTGTTTTGGATTTACAATAGCAATTTTATAGTTTAATTCTAAAATTTTGAGAGACAATAAAAAAAAACAATCGTATTTGCTTTCTAGTGTACTTAAAATTATAGATATGATGTTATATTATTATATATTTACCAATAGAATCAAGAAAAATGGCAAAAGCGACAAACAGAGTACCGTTGATGATCCTCATTTTCTCTTATGGTAGCTGACAGCAGATGATAGTTGATGATCCTGATTGAGTGCGAGATGAAATTTAATACACAATGTATCCATATATACTAGTGGGCTTTTCGCATTTCAGGTGGCTAATTTTGATTCGCTGACTCCCCCTTTTTCACGTCCTGTCCCACCCGCCCAAAAAAATATCAACGTCGCATATAGACGACCGCTAGTCACTATCACACTCGAAAACCTTAATTTAGACTTGAGAGGCAATCACTCATTCATTTAAAATGAAGATTCATATACATAGCATGCTTTGATTCCTTTTTCGCATGTATGTTACAGAACAAACAGCGGCATCTGTGAAATTATGGAAACTTACGCTCACTGTCCAAACAAAGGTTCCAGAAAAACATATGTATATTGGCACGACTTTATCACTTCAAAGACTTCTATTATTGCACACATTGACATTATGAATTCATTTGATATCGCTTCACAAATTCTCTGATAATGAACAAAAATTAAAACTTTCCTAAGATATTTCAATTTTTCATGCTAGATGTTTTAATTTTTCGATCAAACGGACTTACCTATACTAGAAGTTGGATTGTTTTATATGTAATGCCTAATTATATGTAATGCCTCGTTTGAAGATTATTACATGCATGAATGTCCTCGTTATGTTGAAACTTCAGAACGTTTAGAGTTTAAGTTGAAAAAATATTCACAAGGTAGTGCATCTGTGCATTAGTATGGACACGTCTTTCCTTCACTGTGTTTAAAGCATAATTGCCATAAAAAAAGAGGAGGTGCGTTTTCGTGCTGAGACGATTACAGGGTTAAATATGTTTGGGTTTGCTGTTTTTGGGTGGAGAATGTAATCATCGTAATCATCTTTAAGGGAGGAGCTACATATGATTACAATCGACTTCACGTACAGGTAAGTTTGTTTGATCGTAAAATCATTTTAGTCGCCTTGTTCTCAAGATTACATGTAGATGTTTAGAGAGATAGACGCCACCCTTATTTTTAATCTGATTTTATTTATTATAAATTAAAGTTATTTATTAATATATTTTCCATCAAACGCGTTCTGTTTCTTTTGGCATGAAAGAACTTCATTTATTAACTCGGTTAGGAACAGACAAAGCAAAAGAAGCATCATCTTCTTGAATGGGCATATTATAAAAACAAGCAAACGTTTTAGAAGTGCCTGTCCAGGCCGCAGAACATCTAGTTGTACAATCCATGACGATGCCCGCTTCTTGCAATAAGGACTCAATCCAGTTACTCGTTGTTTTGTAAACAAAGATGTAGGGTTCTTTTATTGACACAAACAAATGTTCAGTATCTCCACGCATAATGTAAGAATGCCTTAGCATCGAACACTTCTGCTTCAGGATCTTAAAACTGAGAACAAAATTCTTCACATTTAGCGTTTAAACCTGAAACAAATAAATCAATACTATGCGAACTGAAAGTTCGAGTGTTTCTTTTATATGCTTAATCAGCCAACTTTCATTCCTCTTCTTTATCATCAGTTTTAGCTGCCTTAACCGCATCAATATTATTTTTTGATGCTGTGCATGATGCTACGGTCCACCAGCTTAATTTATATATGCTATGATCAAGGATGCGTTGTCGCTTATTGCTACCATGAACTGACGAGTTCTGATTAGGTTATAGCTTGTTCATATATTGATTTTTCACTTAGTTAAATCTTCTCATAGTTGCTCTGCGATAACCATTTTTGCGTCATAATTACTGCCATTCTACAACAGGGCTATATATTGAGCCAGTTCTAATCTTTTTTTTTTTTAATTTATTGAAGAAATTGTAACCAGAGAGAGAGTTATTTTGCTGTTCTAATCTTTTACATTATACTAAGCTATGGGCTAGAGCAGGACAACATGCATTTAAAACGCCTGATAATTGTGGAAAATCATGGATTTTGACTTGCGTACCCACTAAAAGTGATACCAGGTTTTTTACCCATTGGATTATCAATTTAATTTGAGTTTTAATCCGATGGAAAAAAAGAATCTGTTTTTTTCTTTGGATTTTCCATTCCGACAATGCGTTGCCGTTTCAAACGATTCGCGCCAGTAACTCTGGTGCCTTGCCTCTCCACGCTCGACGCTACGAGCGCGCCAGGGAACCGGGCCCCGTGGATCAGCTCAGTCGCTGCGCTCAAAAGTTTAGTTGATACTCCGCCGTCGCCTTGCGAGGGTCTCGCTCCGGACTGGAGCTTCGGGGCTCTCGCGATCGCGTGGGTAGAGGTCCTCCCATCGCCGGCGGCCCCCCCCCCCCCCCTTACGAATCGTGCCCACGCACCCGCGACCAGTAGTTCCGTTCCGGTCCCCTACCAGCGAAGGTCCGCCAGTCGTCCCAGCCGTCTCCAAGCCGCGTGCAAGCCATAGGGCTGCACGCTGCCCAGCTCAGTCATCGTTCGGACGCCGCCGTGGTCACCGGTATTGAAGTGCCGCAGGGTCTTCTGGTCTTCGAGTGAAAATCTCCAGCCTTGTCTCCGAGTGGACAACGAAGTTCTCCGGGATTTTCGACAATGGATAATCTGGACTCCAGGCCGACCGTAAGTGTCCCAAGAAACCACGGAATTCTAGAATAATGGAGTACGCCTAAATCGCCATCCCTTGAAGTGGCTTCGTAAACGTCACATTCCGTCTTGGAATCTTTTAGATTCGCACCGGCCTCTCTCCCCCTAGAGGGGCCAGTACGTGGTTGTTTTAATCAAGAGTACGGGTGTTTAAACTAATTAATAACTCTGGTGTTATTTTAGTGTTCAGGTTGTTAAAAATAATTAATAACGCTTGAGATCTTTTACATTCGCACCGGTCTCTCTTCCCCGAGAGGGGCCAGTACGGGGTCGTTTCGATCAAGTGTCCGGGTTGTTAAAAATAAGTAATAACTCTTGAAATCTTTTAGATTCGCACCGGCCTGTCTTCCCCGAGAGGAGCCAGTACGTGGTTGTTTTAATCAAGAGTTCGGGTGGTTAAACTAATTAATGACTCTGGTGTTATTTTAGTGTTCAGGTTGTTAGAAATAATTAATAACTCTTGGGATATTTGAGATTCGCACCGGCCTCTCTTCCCAGAGAGGGGCCAGTACGTGGTTGTTTTAATCAAAAGTTCGGGTGGTTAAACTAATTAATAACTCTGGTGTTATTTTAGTGTTCGGGTTCTTAGAAATAATTAATAACTCTTATTTCAGATTCGCACCGGCCTCTCTTCCCCGAGGTAGTAGTTTAATCAAGAGTTTCAGGTTATTAAAATAATTAACGGCTCCTGTGTTTCTTTTAGATTCGCACCGGCCTCTTTTCCCCGAGAGGGGCCGGTACGGTTTTTTCCCCTGTTTTTCTTCTTTCCTACGTGTTTCGAGAAACCTCCGAGCCTTCGGGCTCTTGCCTCCGCAACCCATTCAGGGTTTACCAGTAACTGCGGGTCCAGCGAGAACCCCGACGACTAAGATCGGTGGTTGTGCGACACCCCCGGTCGAACGAGTACGACGCAACCTCTTTGGGAAGGAGGTCGAGGGCAGGTTGGCCCATCAATCTCCTACCACTTATTATGGACCTTTAGTTTTCACCTATATGTTATCCCTTACGTATTCTATGAAATAATGAATATTTCTATTGAATCAAAAGTGGTTGTTGCCTAACCGCCCCCCCCCTGACTTCTCACTTACTCCTTCTAGCTGTAGAACATATTTGATTTCGCAACAATTTTGAAATAATTTAAACCGTCAATAACTTTGTTTTGTTGTATGTCAAAAGATTGTCTGACAATCGTAAGGTACGTTGCTGCTTCTCCTCAATTAATTCAAGAATATACTTTTCGCAATCTAAAATCAAATCTAAATATTCGCATCTTTGAGAAGGTTTCCAGAAGCTCTTTTTACAATTATTAAGAAAACCTATCCTTTTCATTTATTCACTCTTATCAAATCATACTATGTTATCCAGATAAATTATTGATAAGAATCCTTTTACTCTGATTGCGTTTACTACAGGCCTTGCGATTTTGGCGAAAACGTAAGAGATGGTACACACAGCAAATGTTAGGTAAGTTAATTGATATAAAAAAAAGCTTCGAATCTGAATCTTAGAAATATTCTACTACTATGTACAGGGACGAGAATAAATGCATCCTGTATATATAATGATGCCATAAACGCACTCGGAGTAATTATGTTTTCGGCGGTACGAATGTCCTCCATCTTAAAGTGGGTAAGATCAATATATTCATTTAATTCTTTCAAATTGAAAATATATCTATTTTATCCATTTAGTCTTTCCACTAGAAAATATGATGAAAAAAATTGACCTTCACATTGTTCGCATATTTCGATAGCCTTTTTGGCTAAAAGATTGTGAATTTCATCCCGAAAAGTTTCGATATCTTTAAGCGAATGTTCAATTTAACTTGGTAGGTATTTTTGTTGAGGGATGTCTCTAACTGGGGTTTCACATCCTTGTTCATGATTTAGAAGACTTTTGTCTTGTGTTATACTTTCCCAAGTATTATAAATACTTATATAAATAAATACCAGCCACGGTACTTACCTCCGTTATTATTTGGTATTAAAAAAGTTCACGCAACAAAACAATTTTAAACTGTCAAGCTTAGAAACCAACGTAACCCATAAGGCTGACGTTCGAGACGTCTGAGTGTGACGGTTGCACACTTATTTTTACGAATTTGTAATTTCCAACATTCATATCTTTTTTGCACAACAATGTAATATAATGTTCATAGAAAACATTGGCACTTTTGGTTTTCCTCAATCATTTTCAACTTGAAATTTTTGACGCTCAACTCTTCTTTATAGATTTTCGAAATAATTGCCATTTAATTCTTCATTTACTTTATTCGAAATAATAGTTATGTGTTATTTGACAGTAAAAACTGAGTAAAAACATATTTACCAAAGAATTGGATATACCAAAAACTGTTTCTTTTATGTATTAAGAGTCATTTCTCATAATTTTTACTGAATCACCAGAAAGATGCATTCTGCAAAGAAACGTTGAAATTAGCTGAAGATATTGGACATAAATGTGCTGAAGGATAATAAGAATCTTCTATTTTTTCTTGCAGAATGCACTTCAGAGCCCGACGAAAAACCTAATAGCGGACGTGATCCTGGCCCTCCTTCTTCTTTTTCTGCTTGACAACAACATTTGCCTGACCGGACATCTCCTCGGGAGCCTCCACTTCATGCCAAATCCATTTCTCCTCTAGGGAGGCTTCCTTCAGGTCCAGTACTCGGATGTACAATAGAAGAACTTGGATATATTCGGCTTATTCCTTGCACAAATCGAACCAGCATATGTAATTCGAGGATGCGTTATTCCTGCCGGTATGCCAATTAAATTTCGACATTAACCAAATCGATATGTGCCCGCGCGAACCCCAGAATATGTTGTACTATCAACATCCAATGATGACATTTTTGCAATATTGGATTATAGTGTGACTCCGTGGAATTTATAGGACAGATAGAAATCATTCGCGAATAAAAGTAAATATGCTAAGCGGCGAAGTTGATAATTTGACTCCAGATGAAAGAAGGGATTGTTCAGTAGGGAGGAGTCAACCAATCTTCTCAAGAAGTTTTCTTAAAGCTTCTGCAAATTACGTTCCACTACAGTCTGAACGTAATCCCAATTTCAAACGTAATCCTAGTTCTTCCCCTTCTGGCAGACAGTCCAGGTCTTCTCCGGGCAAGCCTCCATCTCACGAAGTACTTGTATATGCACTTCCAAAATTTGGATATATTCGGCTTATTCCCCAGACAAATCCGAACTGAAAATTCGAATTTCGAAGATATGTTATTCCTGCCGGTAAGACAATTAGATTGCGAGCAGAAAGGAATAGATATGTGCCCGTGCCATCCCGAGAATATATTGTATTATCAATATCCAATGGTGACGTTTTTGCAATGCTGGAGTATACTGGGATTCTCGTTGGAATATATAAGGCAGATGCATATAGTTGAAAAGGAAAAATAAACATGATAAGCGGTGCAGTTGACGATATGACCGTAATTGAAATGAAGGAATGTCCTGTAGGCAGACACTACCAAATCTTTCGAAGTTGGTTTAAAGAAGTTGCTTCCAATGAAGATACTCTACAGTATGTTATCAAGCCTTCTTCTTTTTACCTTTTGCTAATCCCCACAAGGCCATTCAAATTTTGTTTTCTTTGAATATTCCAAATTCAGAGAGTTGCATGATTTTGAATTTCCAGATCCGAGTTTTTTGAAAACACCATAATGCCCTAAGTGCCAACATAATTTTCATTATTTTTTGGCCACAGCGTATAATTTATAGGGATATGCGCAGTCGCGCAGCCTCATTATCCAGACTCAACGACGAACATTGGGGTGAAATCAAATAACATAGTTAACGATAGCTTGCAGGGCGCAATTCTTATCTGATTTAGATTCTCCTTTCATAGAAGAATTTCGTCATCAAATTCACAGTTGATATGTGGAAGCGATTTTGTAACTGTTATTGTTCCAAATTTTACATTAACCCTCGGAGCACACACCTATTTTTGTAATCACGGAGCACACTCAGGGTCTTTGAGACCCTGTGCACTATTCCGCGGTATACCAATGTCACACTACCCATCCGATCAACTTAAAAAAATTCTCAGATATTCTTCAAACGTTGTGAAATTAATCTCCATAGTTCAAATGTCTCGTTCGAAATATTAAAACATCGAACAAAATTCCTGAAAAAACATTTTTTGCAACAAAAAAAAAAAATATTCAAAAAATAGCAATTTCTCAATTTTTCATATTTTTTGCTGAAAATTTAGGTTTGTATTCTCGAATAGTGGTACAATAAGGGAAAAACTACTCCTGTAGTGTTTCTTACAAAAAAGGTATGTATTTTGCAGGTTGGCGGAGGTGGTTTTTTTAAGTATGAAAAGGCGTTCCTTTCTATAAAAAATGTGGAAAAAAAATTACAGTTTGACAAGAAGTACTTGAAAATTTTATATCATAATTGAAATGTACTTGACATATGATTGTAATGAACAAATAATATCAAAACTATGTTAGAAGTAATCAGTGCGAAAGCAGTCATTACAAATATAAGCTTGATGCTCTTCACCTATTGGGGATAAGTAACATCGAAACAAAATTTTGTTTTTCTATACTTTTTATAAGGATACATTGTACACTTTTCCCTTTTCTGTATCTCTGGTCGATCACCTTGTAGCGGAGCCTCTTGATGTCGCACTCAGCGACACTAAGTTAAACTTTTTATGTAAAAATAATATTTTGCCAAAATCGAGACTTGGTACACACAAGGATCTGACAGACCCTGCTCCGACTTTGAACAGTTCTGACCGCCTACTGACGAAAGCGCTGTACAGGTAAAGCATCGGGATGCATAGTCAGGACCCCAAACTACCGCCAGGGGGCTTTAGGCCCACCAAATTTGAAACTGTGTAAAAGATATTCGGGACGAAAGTTGAAGACAGGGTCTGTGAGACCCTGTGTGTGCTCCGAGGGTTAATGCAAATAATGAACAAATGTGAATTTTTTTTTTCTTTTGTCATTTTGTGAACAACTTTCCAACATTTATTATCGCCTAGATTCAATGCGCATGACTATGTGCAAGTGACAAATGATTCATAACTAATATTATGTGTTATAAAAAGTTATAATATCAAACAAAATTATATTATCATTATCGAGAATTCGATTTTGAGGTAATATTTTGACGAAAAAAATTTCCTGCTTTTACCGACAATGTGTAGTGGATCATAAAAAGGTGTCATTTGATATTATTCATTAATTTGATAAACAAATGCTGGAAAATTCTGAAAATGTAATTTACGAAAGATCACGAAAGACTCATTTCTTCTTTGCCTTTTGATGTAGATATAATTTGTTTATTTTTAATTCGTTATTTGAATCACTTTTTTATATAATTTGTTTATGAAATAGATAAATAGCATCGTGATCACGCACATCTCGAAAATATGATCAATTTTAGGACAGAAATAGAACAGTTTAATTATCAGTGAAAAGATTAATTCTCAATTAAAACAATACTAATGTCCGTAAAAAAGTTCAATCTACAGCTAAAAATCAAAAATTTTCAACTTAAAAAATTATATAATTTAAAAATGACGACTATCTGCAGTCGGTGTACAACTAATTCAATTTAAAAATATCTAAACTAGAAAAAATATTTTTGCTAATCCGATGTCAGGAAACACAGTTTCAGCCCAGTTTCGAGCGTTACCCTCAAATAGCCTTGGCGCACTGGTGGCGCATATGAACGCATTTATGCCGCCATTCAGTGGGTTACAGAAAAAACGAAAATTAAGAGTTGGGGGGGGGGGCTGGTTGTAACTGACCTGTGAAACAGGCGGACAATAAAGGGATATGGCGTATTTTATAACCTGATTATATCTCCATTTAAACAGCTTCTTTTCGCAACAGACGGTGAAGCTTGACGAGTACTGTGGGCATACAAAATCATTGTACCTACAACACTATCCTTAAGGGTTTTATTCATCCTGCGGCTCAGTTTTGGCGTTGAGACATTATTGTGAGGTTTCTTGATAGCAATGAAAATCTATGATTGAGAGCCTCACAAACTCTTGGTCTTGTTCAAATATTCGTCCAATTTTGATGCTGGGCAAATTATATTATTGTCATTGTAATGAGGAATGGTCTGAAATTTTCTGCGCCTTATTTATTTTTCTCCTGTCTTGAATCTGGATCTCAATAATATCAGCATTACTCTCGACATTTGTTATATGAATAAGGGTGAGCGTTTGCATACACTTCGCTGTCATTAAAACCAGAAGTGTGACCAGCTTTACAGTAAATCTTTTAAGGAGAGTTTCTCATTAGGGCCGCATTGAGTAACTTCATTTGAAACCATTGCAAGGTCTTAACATAGCAATACCTCTAAACAGCCATCTCATTCGAGAATCTACGCCTTATGCTGGTCCATGTAACAGGTCAATTGCTCATCGACAGCTGTTGAGAGTGCCATGTAGAACACCTTTCTGGAATTCTTTCGCCAGAAAATGGAGAACATGTCATATATAAAATTTATATGTATCAACTTTATTCCAGCGAAGAATTCTTCAACCATTTTTTCAGATAGCAGTAGTCGTATTGTTGAATGGAAGAATATGACAATGAAGATAAGATGCTGCTCACTGCTCCACCGGGAACGTTCCTCTTATTTAGCGCTTCCCGGACAATTGCTCTTTCTCAGGAATTTTTTAATCAGTTTTTTGGCTTCTTTCGTTTCTCCTGGAAGTTCAATAGTAATTTTTATAGAATTATAAATGAATCCGCGAACACTATATCTTGTGGACGGTACTAATTGACTTTTCTCTCCGATAACTATAAATCCAAAAGATTCCATTGATCTAAATGTCTCTCGAACATTTTCAAACCATGAACTATACGAATTTTCAAAAAGTAAGATATCATTCAAGTATATTACTGATAAATATCCTCCCTTTCTAAGTTTTGTGGTTGCAAGTTTCACTAATTCAGTAAAAAAGTATGGAGTTCTATTGAGTACAATAGGCACATTTTTCGGCGAGATCCTTCCTAAATAACGTTTGGTCTTTTTTGTTGGTCCTTGAGCATATCTTTAAAAGATGCTTTAATATTTTTCAATATTGAACTCGTATGAATCTTTATTTTGTCATACTGCAGATCATTCAGTAATCTCATTACACTATTAAGTGATTCAAAATATTGTGCCTTTCCAGGTGGAAACACTTTGAGTATCAGGTCAATGACATTTGCTATATCAGCTAGAATTGCTGATTTTCTGTCTTCTTTTCCAACAAGTGTTTCTTCTTTCTTAATAATTGTGCAATTTAATGCCGCTCCAACTTCCAAATTCAATTTAAGAGGGTCAATAAAGATAAATCTACTGGTGAAGAGAATTTTTTTCAAAAGTAATTTTCTGTGCTCAAAGGAAAGATCTTTTTTTTGAAATTACACTCACACCTGTGCTAATTAACCGTGCACTGCTGTAGCAAGTATTTCTGGGGGTACTGCGTCTTTTTCAGTGACCTTTAAGTTTGTTTCCGACACTTAATTCTAAGGAACTGAATCGCTAGCATCCTGCTTTGGTTCCCAAGCCAAAAATGATTTTTTTTATGCTGCTAACCCAAATCATTGTGACGTGTCTTTTTGCCTAGAATTTTCAAGACCATTTTGAATAGTAAGGGACAGATTGCGGTCTGCGAAATTTCGATATTTCTTTGAATTCTTTATAAATTTCAGTACTATAAGGTTTCACGTGCTGGCTGAACAAAAATGGGACGCATTATATTTCTCATCAAAATGGCGTTCTTATTTCACAGTCATCAAACCAATGCGAAGCGAATTGTGTGACAAGTTACATGCACAGCAGAATTTCAGCCTCATTGTGACACAAAAGTGACTAGTAAGTTGGACCAAGAAACACACGTATTTTTCCACTTAGGAACATCATAATGTTGAAAATGTCAATAATATAAGCGACCTCGAGAAGTGAATCACTATGCTTACTTACCGCGCCGATTTTTGTATCTACGTTCCTTCTGCTTTAAAATTTGGAATCAACGACCTTTAAAAACTCATTGCATAAAATTTTATAAAATTCCGAAAAAGTGCCATATTGGATCAGCTATTTTTAATTTGTAATATTTGACGTTAAATTTAAAATCAGAGACCCCAAAAACTCCTTCATACTAAGTTTCTGACAAAAGATATGAAATTCTGGCCTCTATATTGGATCCATCACTTTAAATTTCGTGACTTTTGACATCAAGCTCAAAATTAATGACTCCGAAAACCCCCTTATATCAATGTTCAGAATTTGTAAACATTTGGGAATATTGTCCGCCATATTGGAAATGCGATTTTGAGTTTGTAATTTTTTACCGTCAAATTTGAAATGACCGACCCCAAAAACTCCCCTATACCAGGTTTTAAGCAAAAATGTAAAAATTTCGCAATGCTACATGCGCGGACAGTGACAGTTAAGTGACATCCATTTTGTAACTAGGTTTCCATCCTGGGCCATCCCCGGCCAGGTCGTAGATAGCAGTACGAACACTGTAAAGTAGGAAAACCTTGTTACAAGATTCATCTATTTTGTTAAAAATTCGGCTTTTGGTAAGAAGTTCATCATTTATGGTAAAAAAATGTAATTTTTCTGGGTTGAAAGTGAATTTTGTTGTCAAAAATTGATCTTTTCGGGTTGGAAATTCCACTGTTATGATAAAAAAGTCATTATTCTGAATTGAAAATTAACTTTGTTTGCTTGATATTTCAAATATTCGGGTTTTGATGCAGATTTTTGGTTAAAATTTAATTTTTCCTGTTATTGAAACTTCGACTTCTTGAAAATTCAACTATTTGGTTGAAAATGAAGGTTGCAGCTTCGAATAGCTGAACTCTCCGATTTCCTTCAAACCTCGCGTACTTATGTATCTTGACGTGGCTATTAATAATCTGAAGTGAAAATTGGTGGCAAGGCGATTTTGATGGTTCAACTACGAAAAACCACATAAAAATCATGGATATTTATATTTATCTGAGCCAATATGCAAAATTGCACACACCTGTTACTAACGACGGACATAACGATGGTCAAAGTTGTATCTCGATGAGATCTACAACTTCTGTTCGGAAAATTTTGCGAAGTTTCGTGTATTGGCTGAGATAAACCCAAGAAGCCATTATTTTTATGGCTCTTATTCATAATTTCACCATGGAAATCGCCTTGCCGCCAAGGTAAAAATAGCCAGCGTAAAAACAGCACGAAATAAGTAACGTAGTTTATGAACGACCCCTTGAAACGAGCTAATGATTAATGCAATTTATTAAACAGAATTGTTTTAACAAATTATTATTGTTTATACCTATCTTCTCCTAAATTGTAAGGTAACAAACATAAATGTTGAAACAATTTATAATGGTCTATGACTCTCTTTTTTTCTTTGAATTTTTAGTTTGGCCCAAATACGAATTGATAACATTAATTTAAACATGAATTATCTCAGTAACGACTTCAAGAAAAGCTTAAGTTAATTAGATCCATATAGAAAATATGAGGAATATTTTAAATATCTGATTTATTTCAAATAAAGATATTCACAAAAAAGAAAGACACTGTTTAAAAAAAATGTCTATTGTTTATTAATAATTTCTTCACAATTAAAGAGCACACGCTGGGCTAAGAATTTCAGAAAAAAACCCGCAACTTCCAAGAAATTAACTAACAAGGGGACCTTCAGGTATGCTTTTTTTGTTTGAATTGATACTCTTCTCAATAAAACGTACGTTCCAGAGGTTTTCTGAGAAAAATCGAGAAGACGAAATTTTGACCCATTTTCGAGAAAAATGCATTTTAGAAATTGTGAAAGGATGGTTATCGAGCCGGTGTGAATGTATTTCGAAGTGTCGGTAGCTTCCTGGTAGAGCACTCAGCTGATAGCCGAAGGATTGCGCGTTCGATTCTGTCTATCCGTACTTTTTTCTTCTATTTTTTTCTCTTTATTCTGTTAGCATTTTGGGCAATATCCATGATACATCAGCATTTAAATCTTTTTATTTAATTTTGATCCGACTGTGAATTACAAAGGATATTATATTTTATTTGATATTTTTCTACTGAATTAATGTACACACACTGTAGACTATCTTCATTGGAAGCACCTTCTCTAAAACAGAATGGAAAAATCGGGTTATTTCTGCCTACAGGACATTCCTTCATTTCACTCACGGTCATATCCTGAACTTCACCGCTTATCATGTTTATTTTTACTCTCGAATGATATCCATCTGTCTTATACATGCCAAGAAGAGTCCCACTATAATCCAATATTGCAAAACCCTCACCATTGGATGTTGATAATACAATATATTCTCGGGTTGGCACGCGCACATAAACATTCAGTCGTTCTCGCAATCTAATTGGCATACCGGCATGAATAACATATCTTCGAAACTCAAATTGACGGTTCCAATTTGTGCGAGGAATAAGTCGAACATATCCAAGTTGTTCTATTTTACGACCAAGTACTTCACCTGAAGGTGGCCTACCGGGTGGAGAAATGGACCTGGCACGAATAGGATCCTCCGCTGGAGAAGTGCGGTCAGGTGACTGTTGTCTGGCAGAAGAAGAAAAAGAAGAACCAGGATTACTTTCGATTTTGGACTTCCGTTCGGACTGTAGTGAATCGTAATTGTCAGAAACTTTAATAAAAGTGTTTGGGAAGATTGGTTGTTTTTTGCCTACTGGACAATCCCCTTTTTCATCTGAAGTCAAATTATCAACTGCGCCGCTCATAAGATTTATCTTTATGCGCGAATGACTACTTTCTGACCTATAAATTCCAAGAAGAGTCCCACTAAAATCCAATATTGCAAAAACCTCACTATTGGATGTTGATAATACAATACATTCTCGGGTTGGCACGGGCACATATCTATTCCTTTCTGCTCGCAATCTTATTGGCATACCGACAGGAAAAACATATCTTCGAAATTCAAATTGACGGTTCCGAACTGTCCGAGAAATAAGTCGAACATATCCAAGTTGTACTATTGTATATCCAAGTACTCCATCTGAAGGAGGCCTGCCGAGCGGAGAATTGGACCTGACACGAATAGGAGCCTCCAATGGAGAAGTCCGGTCAGTTGAATGTTGTCTGGCCGAAGAAGAAGAACCAGGATTACTTTCGATTTTGGAATTCCGTTCGGACTGTAGTGAATCGTAATTTGCGGAAACTTTAATAAAAGTGTTTGAGAAGATTGAATGTTTTTTGCCTACTGGACAATCCTTTATTTCATCTTCATTCAAATTATGAACTGCGCCGCTCATTATATTTATTTTTATTCGTGAATGACATCTATCTGACCTATAGATTCCAAGAAGAGTCCCACTAAAATCCAATATTGCAAAAACCTCACCATTGGATGATGATAATACAATACATTCTCGGGTTGGCACGGGCAAATATCTATTCTGTCCTGCTCGCGATCTAATTGGCATACCAGCTGGAATAACATATCTTCGAAATTCAAATTGGCAGTTCCGAATTGTCCGAGAAATAAGTCGAACATATCCAAGTTGTTCTATTGTAAATCCAAGTGCTCCATCTGAAGGAGGCCTGCCGAGCGGAGAATTTGACCTGGCACGAACAGGAGCCTCCGCTGGAGAAGTCCGATCACGTGAATGTTGTCTGACTGAAGAAGAACCAGGATTACGTTTGCCAATAGGATTCCTGCTAGTAGAAAACCTGGACCTGCCACGAAGAGGAGCCTCCTCCGGAGGAGTCCGATCAGGCAAATGTTGTTGTCGAACAGCAGCAGAAGAAGAAGGGCCAGGATTACGCTCGCTATTATGTTTCTTGTCGGGCTGTGAACTGCATTCTGCAAGAAGAAATAGAAGATTCACTTTGTTTGTGTTCAGAACGTTTATTTCTAATATCATTTGTTGAATTCAACTTTTTTTACAGAAACCGATTTTAAGGGGATTTATCAGAGATAGGAAACGAGATTCCACTTTTAGCTGCACGGTTGATCATTTTCGTCTGATATTTTGCATACCTAATCAAAACATTAGTCTGTTTTGTCGACCAGAGCCAGTTTTTTGAGAAAAATGTTCATATTTAATGTTATAAACAAAAAGAAAAGAACAGTAGAATAAAATTGCAGTGGCGCAAAAAAGAAAGAATTTTGAGGGCCATAGAGCCAAATTTTCATATTGACTTATTTCATTTGTTTACAAAATCAACAATTGTTGTATTTTAACAAATATACTTGAACTTGTATTCTTTTTAAGAATATCTGCATCTATTCAGATGTTGAAGGAAAATCCGAAATTGAAAAACTGCAAATTCCAATATTTTCCAAAACAATCAAAAGTAAAATTTAAATTATAATAGTCTATAATGTTTTATAGAAACTGTTACTGACAATAACTCTCAGAAATTAGAAGCAGTTTTAGTGCAGAAAGCATATTTTCCAGATCAAAGTTTTATATTCACTTCTTTTATTTCTTCACAAAATCAACAATTTTTGTATTTTAATAAATATAATTAACCCAATATCATTTCTCCAAATATCTACATAAATTCAGATGATGGAGGGAAAACAGATAAAAAAGAAACCATAAATACAAAATTTTTGCAAAAATTGTTCATAACAACGACAATTGGAGGGCAACACCGCATAAGGGCGTAAGTGCCAAACCCCAATTTTTACAGGAGAAACAAAAACTGGAGAACTTTGACGCAATTAATTTAAAAAAAAGAAATACAAAAACAATTCGAGGTACTGTAATGTTGCAGTTTTCATACTGCAAAATTACTTGTTTGTTTTCTGTTGCTTTTAATTGTAAGCAGCTCCTCTCCTTTTCGCGAATGCCCGTCAAAAATACGAGGTCTGACTAGAGGTAAATAGGTTAGGACAACGCTTTTATTGTCGGTTTTCAAACCAGTATTCTGGCTTTATTGTTTATTTTATACCGACAAAAACTCAATAGTCTAAAAGGTCAAATTCTTTGTATTTATTTTTTTTATTTTTATTTTTTTTTTATGTTATATGGAAAACCGACGAGAGGTATGGAGGAAGTTCTCATGGAAAACCTATTTCTCAAAGGCATCTGAAATTGTGGAGCAGTTATTCTGAAAGACGACGGAAAATGGGCTGGCTGTGTCAATATGTCACTAGGTAGTCGTGGGTGCAATAGTTTGTTATTGGACAGCGTGGGAGAAGCGCGGATGTCATTCCCGTCTTAAAAATTCCCGCGACTGCAAACTCTCAACATGGCGATTTCAGCGCAGTCCATTGGTCAACGCACCCAGCATACTCTAGCAGCCGATAGACACCGAAAAGCGCGGATGGAAGTTCTTGTGCCGTATCAGCGAGCGCGCGAATACTGTGGGTAAAACTCCCTAAAGGCGCGAATCGGTACGGTGAACGCGACGCAGAAACGCTAAGTGGATCGTCTGCGTAACCCTCCCTTGCGTGGTCTGAGCTTGCCGGTTGAGAGCATCATGACTGTTTGTTACTCTGAGTCAGACCGTCGAACTGGAATACCCGTCAGAGAAAAGTTTATTTTGTACGGCCTATGCCGCTGTTAATATAGAAAGTTTCGGAAATCTATATATATATATATATATATATATATATATATATATATATATATATTGAGCACTCCTAATTTGAAATTTTTGGAAATTGGAATTATTTTGGAATTGAAATTATTGGAATTATTTACGCTGTGGTTTATAAGAGGTAAGATGGCAAAAGTATTCTTGCGAAGTATGAAAGGCGAAAACATTTGAATTTGCTCCATGACGGACTGACGCGAAATAAGGTTTTCTGTTAACTGTCGGTTAATTTTCGGTCGTCCGGTCTAAAGATTTGTTTTGTGGGTTTATTGTGTCCATTTATAAAAATTTTAATGAATAGTACAATTGTAATTTTTTTTATCGCGTGATATGTTTTATTGGAATTTGTATAGTGTGTACCCTTTTGTCTCAAGGTAATTTGACAAGAATCCTTCATTGTTTTGTCATTTGTTTGTCAAGCTGTAATTTTCATATGTTAAAAGTCGTTTTTGAAAGAAACTTATCCCATTTTTTTATTATTTAGTTTCTCACATGCTATGTTTCGCTATCAATCTTGAATTAACTTTAAAAGTAATCATTTCAAGAAAATGGCGCACTATACTCCTAACGAAATTGTTGGCATTTTGCTCGTTTTAGGTGAATGTCAACGAAATTACCGAAGAGCAGCTGCATTATATCGTGAACGATTTCCCTACCGACAACATCCTAATCATGGTGTAATACGTAATATTGAGATTCGCAGTCGTCGAAGAAATTTTCTTCGAATAAGGAGAAGACGAAATGGAAAAGGTCATCAAAATAATCCTCGATTTATTGCTGTACTAGCCATGGTTCATTCACATCCCCACATAAGTTTACGGGAAATTGAAAGAAATTTGGGTGTTCCTACAGCTACTGCAAGTAGATATTTACGGTCTGCAGGGTCTCATTTATATCACGTAAGACTAAACCAAGCTTTAGTTGAAGAAGATAATCTTCGCAGCATGAGATTTTGTGAGTGGGCAATACAACAAATTAATAGTGACAACAATTTTTTCAACTACATCCTCTTCAGTGACGAGGCTACGTTTAAAAGTACTGGAGTATTAAATCGACATAATTCTCATTATTGGTCTCCGATAAATCCTCATTGGATGCAAGATATTGACAATCAACATCGCTGTAGTGTAACTGTTTGGTGTGGTATCATTAATGGATATTTAGTAGATCCATATTTTTTTGATGGCAATGTCGATAGAAATAGTTATTTACAGTTACTCCGAAATAAACTTCCAATTTTACTTGAAAACATTGACCTATTGACACGAGAGAGAATGTGGCTACAACAGGATGGCGCGGCCCCACATTACGCTCTTCTCGTTAGAAATTTTCTAAATGAAATTTTTCCAGGTCAGTGAACAGACAGAGGAGGCCCCGTTGATTGGCCGCCAAGGTCGCCTGACCTTGCGACACCCGATTTTTATTTGTGGGGTTATCTACGAGATATAGTTTACCGTACGAGACCTACAACGAGAGAAAACATGATTGAAAGAATTAAGACAGCGTGCTTGAACATTCCACGTGAAGTATTATTAAACACCATAAGACATTTCCATCGACGAATCGAACTTTGTCAACAAATGAATGGTACAACTTTTGAACATCTCATGGATTGAGTAAGTTTACACGAAAGCAGCCCTTTTCAAGGCTAAATGATACTCGAAATCCGACCAAGCAACCTCCTCGTGGTGAGTATCGGGTAAAGCTAATGCTGGCGGTACAACATAATGTTTCTTATCTTAGGTTTTGTGGGCTTGAGGTTTGTGACCTTTGAATTACCTGGAAATATGACCTTAAGGTCAACATTGTTAAGGCTGTTGTCACACTTGAGGTATCTCCACAACGTTCATTCCAACAGAAGCTTATATAAACAGTTACCAGGCAGATTTTTTAGCATTTGACCTTGAAATGAACTTATCAAGGTCACGAAAAAATTTTTAAATATCATTTCAGACGTAAAGCTTCCCACTCTTTCCGAATCCAGTGTCAAAAATAGGGATTCCCATTTAAAAGAACAGAGTTGACCTTGAAAAATCCTTCAAGGTCAAGTTCAAGGTTAATTTTTAGGTCATCATCAGATGTCCCCCTGCAAACCCAATAACTTTTGTCTGGAAAATATTTTCCGAAAAGGTCAAATTTATAAGTTATCTACGTGGATTGATTAAAATGGGACACAATTTGTTTTTTTATTCTTAGCGGTTTTCGCATATGTTTAATCACGCACTGCGGTAAAAATTAAAAGCAATGTGAGGTAGAAAAACAAATTTCACAGGTGGAGAATTTGTTTTGAATTCACTTTTATGCTGAATTTCGATCTATATTATTCTAATACATGGAATTTATATGGATGAGCAAGGAGTAAGGGAACGGAGGATAAGCAGAAGCATGTGAGTGGAATGAGGGTAAGCACAGGTTGGAGAAATAAGGGAAGTCATGGCGTGAAGGAGAAGTGGGAGAAATATTAGAGTGAAATTAGGGAAAGTGAAAGACGGAGAAGCGATGGAAATGATCGGACTAGAAGAGCGGGATGTGAAGGGTTGGGAAGTTGGAGAAGAGAGTGTAATTGTTGGATGTGAGGGAAGCAGAAGTAGAGAAAGGAGAAGTCAGGAAACTGAAGAAGTAGTAAGTAGTGGATAAGAGAAATAAAGCTGTTATGTTATTATATAATTACCAATAGAATCAAGGAAAACGGCAAAAGCAAGGAACAGAGTACCGACAGTGATCCTCATTTTTCACTAATCGAGGGGATGAGAGTACTTGGCATTAGATGATGCTGATTCAGCGAGGAAAGGAATTTTCTGCAAGATGTTTCCAGATATATATCTACTAGTGGGCTTTTAGAATTCCACGTAGCCAATTTCTATTTGCTGACTGACCCTTCCTGACCCCCTGCCTCTCTCGCCCGAGAAATGATATACGTCGTATATGAACAGCTGCTAGTCACTATCTTACTCGATATCGTAAATGGAAGCCTCGATACAAACAGTGAATTATTCAACAATAAAGTTTCATAGGTATTTTCCGATCTATGTCCTTATATATCTGTATGCTATAGAGTAAGTAGCGGTATCAATACTGTCAATACGACAACTTTCGAAGAAATTATCTGTTTAAATTATCTGGTTAAATTTCTGATCAGATTTCTCATTCGTGTGGAAATAGGGCTTGCGGGATATTTAACATAATTTTTTTTTCACAAAAAAAAGACCATTTTTTAGATTCGAGCAAATTTTGGGACGATACGGTTGAAGTTCGAAAAAGGCGATTCTGTAACATTTCCGTCTCTATTAAAAACAGTGGGAAGGTAATCGTTATACTTGTAAACAGACTACGTCACATCCACCAAGATAACGTATTCACAAGAAGTTTTTCTCCAAAGTGAAGAAATTTAAATATTTACACACGTAATCTATTTCAACTGACTTTTTTTGCGGCTTGTGCCTCGGCTTGGAGAAAATATTTGTCAATTTTTAACGTCTTCTAATCAGCTAGAGCTTATTTCATCCCTTAATATATTTTTATCACTTCCGTTCTTCATATTTTATTCAATATTAGTTAGAAAATTTTTTGATTCGCAAAACTGATAAAGTTACGAAAACGTCCGACCTCCATTTTTTTAAAACTGCGTATACCTATGTTTTTTTATGGGCCGATCACGAATATACTAGTGAAAATTGACGCAAATTTGATTTTCGTGGGAAAAACAATAAAAAACTATATCAAAATGCACATTTTATGTTATAATAATTTTTAGCCTATGAGTAACAGTTTTCGGGATATTCGAAGTGGAAGATGGAAAATAACAGATTTCATATTTCCATTAAACTTTGAAAATGGGAATCCATGGGATTTACACTAATTCTGTAGCCAGTCAAAAGTGTCTTCACGCCCTCTTCCATGCCTACCTCCCTCCCTGATAATTTGATACCTTGAACTTATGCCAAGAAAATATCAGAAATCATCTCGCGTTCCCCAAATATGAATGAAAATGTTGAATTGTGTCTGCTTTGGGTTTAGATCAGAAGGCTGCAGCGGCTCAAACACTGATTCAGGGACCTGTCACCGGTACCTCTGAGGGAGAACGACGAAGAAAATGTGTAAAAATATGTTTTGTTTTTTAATTGAGCCATAGGCATGCTTTTGTGCAGAAATTTTTTTTAGGGACTTAAGAATACCTTCAGTATCAGAAATTTTCCTCCGTGAAAGCGAAATAATAGCACGTTTCTTTGATTTAAGCCAAAGAACAATTTCGAAATTTTTGAAAAATATTTCCTATTGTTCCTGGAAGTCTAGAGATTGTTAATTCTGAAATTTATTAGTTGTGCAGAAACCACAAATATTCGAATTGATGTTGTAGGGTCAATTCTGAATGCACTGTACAGAGTTTGAGGGAAACCATAACAAACTACAAAAGTTTTCGCCCGAAACAAGGAAATTTTTAAATGTAACCATTAAATGGAAAGAGAAAAAAAAAGAATTACAATAAGTGAGAGGAAAATTTCATTTATGGCTTCCTAATAGGAGGTCTGTAAATACCTAAATTTTGAAAATAAAATTTGACGTATTTTTATATAATTTAACCCCAGCAATCGGAAAATATAATTTTGAAAAAAAATGTCACTCTGTGTGTTTTTGTGCGCGTAAAACTTTTCCCTGTTCATTTCGAACGAGATCGGTTATTCAGAAGTACTTTTCTTTGCATTCAGTGATTGCCAAAAAAATTTACCTTGTTCATATGAAATTTTTGTTACATACAAAATACGACAATACTTTACAGAGTTTGTTCGTTCGAATCATTCAAGTCAGTATGAATTTTTTTTTTAATTCATCTCTTTTGGTAAAAATTTAACCTTTCTTGGTTGGAAATAAACTTTTGTTTAAGATTATTCTGTTTTGCTCAAGGATTCAAGTATTTTGTTGAAAAGTCGTCTTTTTTGCTTAAATAAAACTGTTTTGGATTTACAATCAAAATCGCTGTCAGAAGAAAAATCAACTGTTGCATGTTTGGTTGAGAAGTCATTTTTGTGGTTAAATTCCTTTTTATCAACTTTTTAATTCCAAATTGACTTTTTTGTTTAAAATTAATGTTTCTATATACAAAAGTTTCATATCAATAGCAATTTTATGATTTAATTAGAAAATGTTGAGAGACAATGAAAAAAAGAATCGTGTTCGTGTTCTAGTGTACTTACAATTATAGATATGACGATATATTATTATATATTTACCAATAGAATCAAGGAAAATGCCAAAAGCGAGAAATAGAGTACCAGCGATGATCCTCATCTTTTCTTATGGTAGGTGACAGCAGATGGTGGTTGATGATGCTGATTGAGTGCGAAATGAAATTTAATACACGATGTATCCATATATACTAGCGGGCTTTTCGCATTTCAGGTGGCCAATTTTGATTCGCTGACTCCCCTTCTTCACCTCCTGCCCCACCCGCCCAAAAAAATATCAACGTCGCATAAGGACGACCGCTAGTCACTATCTCACTCAACCACCTAAATTTAAACTTGAGAGGCAATCACCCATTCATTTAAAATGAAGATTCATACACAACTCATGCTTTGATTTCTTTTTCGCCTGTATGTTATAGAACAAATAGCAGCATCTGTGAAATTATGTCAACATACGCTCACTGTCCAAACAAAGGTTCTAGAAAAACATGTATATTAATTGATGCGACGTTATCTCTTCGAAGGCTTCTATTGTTGCACACTTTGAAATGATGGATTCATGTGATATAGCTTAACAAATATTCTGATAATGAACAAAGCTCAAAACTATCCTAAACTATTCCAATTTTTTATACAATATGGTTCAATTTTCCGATTAAACGGACTTACCTGTACTGGAAGTTTGATTCTAATTATATGTAACGCCTCGTTCGAACATTATTACATGCAGGAATGTCCTCGTTATGCTGAAACTTCACAAAGTTTAGAGTTTAAGTTGAAAAAATATTTAGACGGTAATGCATCTGCCATAATATCGTCTTTGAACGAGGAGCTACATATGATATGAAAGAATTTGATTTATTAACTCGGTTAGGAACAGACAAAGCAAAAGAAGCATCACCTTCTTGAATGGGCATACTATAAAAAGAATCTAATGTTTTAGAAGTGGCTGTCCAGGCCGCAGTACGTCTAATTGTACAATTCACGACACAAACAAATTGTCAGTATCTCCACGCTTGTCTCTAGTGAATTATAAATAGTGTAAAAGTGCCTTGGCATCGAACACTTCTGCTTCAGGATCTTGAAACTGAGAACAAAATTCTTCACATTTAGCGTTTAACCCTGAAGCAAATAAATCAATACTATGCGAACCGAAAGTTCAAGTGTTTCTTTTATACGCTAAATCAGCCAAATCTCATTCCTTATCTCTATCAACAATTTTAGATGCCTTAATCGCCTCAATATTATTTTTTGATGCAGTGCATGATGCTATGGTCCACCAGCTTAATTTGTACATGCTATGATCAAGGATGCGTCTGCGCTTATTCCTAACATGAACTGACTAGAGCTGACTGGGTTATAGCTTGTTAATATATTGATTTTCTACCCCAAAAACTCCCGCATGATAAGTTTCTGACAAAATGTATGAAATATTGGCCGCTATATTGGATCCATCACCTTAAATTTCGTGATTTTTGACGTCAAGTTCAAAATTAATGTCTCCGAAAACCCCCTTATATCAAGGTTCAGAATATGTAAACATTTGGGAATATTGTCCGCCATATTGGATATGCTATTTTGAGTTCGTAATTTTTTGCCGTTAAATTTGAAATGACCGATCCCAGCAACTCCCTTATATACCAAGTTTTAAGCACATATGTAAAAATGTTGCAATCGTACATGCGCATGATAAAAGTAATCAACGAGCATCATGGGTTGTTCGTGGGTCAAAAGGGTGTGATCCACGCACTCAGTGTAATTCGGTAGGTTTGTCGCGGACAGTGACAGTTAAGTAACAGCCATTTTGTAACCTGGTTTCCATCGTGGGCCATCCCCGGCTAGGTCGTGGTTAACAGTACGAATACTGTAAAGTTGGAAAACCTCATTACAAGATTCATCTATTTTGTTAAAAATTAGGCTTTTGGTAAGAAATTTATCATTTATGGTAAAAAAAGTAATTTTTCTGGGTTGAAAATTAACTTTTTTGCGAACATGGATCTTTTCGGGTTGGAAATTCCACTTTTTTGGCCATGTGACGAGTGTGTCACGTGACCGGATTCCTACCTTACCGACTCTTTTCTTATTTGTGAACTTATGTTCACACGAATAGCCACAGCGAGTTGAAAATTTGGGGTAATAAATAAGAAGCACTAAGAAATTCGGCTCTGGTCCTATTATTATTATTATTAAACCATTAAGCCTTTTCCCTTCCGGGGTAGGCGTGACTTGTTCGGTTGGAAGGTAGTGAAATAGGTATATAGGTATGAGGTTGATCGGTATATGGGTATAGGGTTGATGGGTATGTAGGTGTTATGTATAGATGTTTTAGATTGATCTGGAGTTCTCGTGTTATTTATATAAATGACACGTTCACTCCGCAACACTGCTCCGACCCAGGTTGCTGATCAATCTCTCTAGCGATCATCCCAAATGAGGAGCCTCACAAAATTATTATGTGTGGTTCCCCACTTGGGCCCATTAGAATCCAAGGTCTTTGTTTCAGGCATCATTCAGTCTATTGTCACTCTGTTTATAAACTATTTGTCGCCACATATTTCTGTCCTGGCATACTTAGATTTTAATAATTATGAAAAAAGCAAAGAAAAAAGTTATTAACAAAAAAAACTTTTTTCAATTTCGGACCAGAGCCACATTTCTTAGTGCTTCTTATTTATTATCCCAAATTTTCAACTCGATGTGGCTATTCGTGTGAACATAAGTTTACAAATAAAAGAAGTGTCGGTAAGGTAGGAATCCTGTCACGTGACACAATCGTCACATGGCACAAATAACAAATAATTACATTGATTTAAGCAAGAATGATCTCAGTAACTATTTCTATTTATTGATACTCTTCTCAATGAAAGGTACGTTTTGACCCATTTTCGAGAAAAATTCATTTCATAAATTGTGAACGGATGGTCATCGTGTCGGTGTAAAAGGATTTCGAAACGTCGTTATTTGATTTCGCCCCACTGTGTCTGCCGTCGCGCGTGGATAATAAGGCTACCCCACTGCACTAAAGAATTAAGATCTCTATAAATTATACGCTGCAACTGAAAAAATGACAAAAATTCTGTTAGCAGTTTGGGCAATAACCATAATACATTCGCATTTAAATCTTTTTATTGAATTTTGATCCGACTGTGAATTACAAAGGATATTATATTTTATTTTATATTTTGTCTATTGAATTAATGATACACATACTGTAGAGTATCCTCATTGGAAGCACCTTCTTTAAAACAGAATGGAAAAATCGGGTTATTTCTGCCTACAGGACATTCCTTCATTTCAGTTACGGTCATATCGTCAACTTCGCCGTTTATCATGTTTATTTTTACTCTCGAATGATATCCATCTGTCTTATACATTCCAAGAAGAGTCCCACTATAATCCAATATTGCAAAAACCTCACCATTGGATGTTGATAATACAATATATTCTCGGGTTGGCACGCACACATAAACATTCAGTCGTGCTCGTAATCTAATTGGTATACCGGCAGGAATAACATATCTTCGAAATTCAAATTGACGGTTCCAATTTGTGCGAGAAGTAAGTCGAACATATCCAAGTTGTTCTATGGTACGACCAAGTACTTCACTTGAAGGTGGCCTGCCGGGTGGAGAAATGGACCTGGCACGAATAGGAGCCTCCGCTGGAGAAGTGCGGTCAGGCGACTGTTGTCTGGCAGAAGATGAAGAAGAACCAGGATTACTTTTGATTTGGGAATCCCGCTCGGACTGTAGTGAATCGTAATTTGCAGAAACTTTAATAAAAGTGTTTGGGAAGATCGGTTGTTTTTTGCCTACTGGACAATCACTCTTTTCATCTGAAGTCAAATTATCAACTGCGCCGCTCATCATATTTATTTTTATTCGCGAATGATTCAGATCTTTTCTATACAATCCATAAAGAGTCCCACTATAATCCAATATTGCAAAAACCTCATCATTGGATGTTGATAATACAACATATTCTCGGGTTGGCACGCGCACATATCTAGTCCGTTCTGTTCGCAATCTAATTGGCATACTGGCAGGAATAACATATCTTCGAAATTCAAATTGACGGTTTCGATTCGTGCGAGGAATAAGTCGAACATAACCAAGTTGTTCTATTGTGCAACCAAGAACTTCATCTGAAGGTGGCCTTCCGGGTGGAGAAATGGTCCTGGAACGATCAGGAGCCTCCGCTGGAGAAGTGCGCTCAGGTGAATGTTGTCTGGCAGAAGAAGAAGAAGAACCTGGATTACTTTCGATTTCGGAATTCCATTCGGACTGTAGTGAATCGTAATTTGCAGAAGCTTTAATAAAAGTGTTTGGGAAGATTGGTTGTCTTTTGCCTACTGGACAATCCTTTATATCATCTTGAGTCAAATTATGAACTGCGCCGCTCATCATATTTATTTTTATGCGCGAATGACTGTTATCTGACCTATAGATTCCAAGAAGCGTCCCACTAGAATCCAATATGGCAAAAACCTCACCATTGGATGTTGATAATACAATACTTTCTCGGGTTGGAAGGGGCAAATATCTGTTCTGTCCTGCTCGCAATCTAATTGGCATACCGGCAGGAATAACATATCTTCGGAATTCAAATTGACGGTTCCGAATTGTCCGAGAAATGAGTCGAACATATCCAAGTTGTTCTATTGTATATCCAAGTGCTCCATTTGAAGGAGGCCTGCCGAGCGGAGAATTAGACCTGGCACGAATAGGAGCCTCCGCTGGAGAAGTCCGGTCAGGTGAATGTTGTCTGACAGAAGAAGAACTAGCATTACGTTCGCCAATAGGATTCCTGCTCGCAGGAAACCTGGACCTGCCACGAAAAGGAGCGTCATCCGGAGGAGTCCGATCGGGCAAATGTTGTCGAGCAGCAGCAGAAGAAGAAGGGCCAGGATTGCGCTCGCTATTGTGTTTCTTGTCGGACTCTGAACTGCGTCCTGCAAGAAGAAATAGAAGATTAATTTTTTTTTGTGTTCAGCGCGGTTATTTCTAATATCATTTGTCGAATTCAACTTTTTTTTACAGAAAGCATCTTTCCGATGATTCAATCGAAATTATGAGTGTATTTTCCCAGTGCGATTCGTAGGAACCGACTTTAAGGGAATTTATCAGAGATAGAAAACGAGATTCCACTTTTTGGCTGCACGGTTAAACATTTGCGTCTGATATTTTGCATACCTAATCAAAATATTATTCTGTTTTGTCGACCAGAGCCAGTTTTTTGAAAAAAATTATCATATTTAATGTTATAATCAAAAAGAAAAAAAAACAATAGAATAAAATTGCAGTGACGCTCACAAGGGGACCTTTAGGAATGATTTACTTGTTAAAACTGATATTCTCTTCAAGGAAAGGAACGTACCAGAGGTTTTCTGAAAAAATCAAGAAGCAGAAATTTTTACCCATTTTCGAGAAAAATGCATTTCATGAATTGTGAACGGATGGTGATCGAGCCGTTATGAAAGTATATCGAAATGTCTGTAGCTCCCTGGCAGAGCACTTGGCTGATAGCCGCAAGGTTGTGCGTTCGATTCTCACTCTGGGTACTTTTTTTTTCTTTATTAAAATGCTTGTTTATTCCATTTTCAATAACATTCAATAAAATTATACCATTTAATGATTATTGTATTTTTAATATGACTCGTTCATACAAAAAGAAAACACATAATTAACAGCCAATTATCTTGAATGAATGAATTTTTTTACCCTCACATTTATTCTTTACTTGCCCGCCATCTCTTCTTCGCTACCGAAGGGATGTTGCGGTAGTTTAAGAGATATGCTGTAGAGTTTTCTAATCATTTTGGGATTTCGATAAATAAACTTTTTTCTAACTGTTTGATGAAAAATAAATGAATTCCAAATTATTTAAAGACCCTGCAAAATTTCAGAGCTACAGGGCTGAGGACTCCCAATCCGGGAGTTGGGTGAAAAATCGAACACCACGATAAAAATAAAACCAATTTTTTTGGAATTGGCAGTTTGTACCTCCGGCGACGAATAGTAAATAAACTTCACTCCTCATTCGTAACACAAAGAACAATTCCTTATCAAAAGTATGATGTTCTTCCAGAATGGCAGTTTGACAAAAATCGAGTTCGTTCGTAAAGTTTCGCACAAATTCTTCCTAGCACAGTTTTGTTAAGTGCAAGTAAGTGTAAAGGGAAAATGTTGGGTAACAGTGTGAGCGAGAGAGAGAGAGTTTCTACAGCTTCGGACATCTCTTCTCTCCCACTTACGCGTGCTCGTTGTTTCCTCCTCATAGGGTGGTACAAAGGGGACGCCAGTGGTGAAGGAAAGAAGGAAGGTATGAGGGAGCGCCGCCGGATTGAATTTGGGACTAAGTTTGAGTACGCGTACGGTCGCGCCCCTCAATTCTAATAGTGGGAGTTATCAGCTGCAGGCCGGTTAAGAAAAAAACTGAAATTATGTAAGCATGGCGTGATTCAGAATGATTCAAAATGTTGCGAAATTTGTACGTATTTGAAAATATTGTAATTTTTATTGAAAAAAGTTTGTCCTTCTCTGGAAATACTTTAAATTAATGCGCGAGTGATCGTCACTAACAATATCTATGAAACATTGAAATTATTTTTCT
>CAKNXH010060289.1:0-26739 GCA_932178445.1 Andricus quercusramuli
TTTCATGCTGAATAATGTCTCAGGTGCAGCTTTGACCAATGAGTGTTGGACATTTCGCGAATTGACCAACGGAGCTTGGGCAAAGCCCTAAAATTCCTCTCACTTCGGGTTTTGACCAACGGCATTAGGCACTTCGCGTATTGACCGGGCAATACGCGAAATTCCCGGCCGTCGCGTATTGACCGTAACAAATATATGGAAGGTTTACAGTATTTTTTGTTCGTTACGTTGAAAATATAAATTAATATAAATTTTGAGCAACAGAAATTACAGAAACTATTTTCAGAGAAGAGAACGTTTTAGATCAAATTAAAAAAATAATATGATCACTTACATTTTATATTACAATTCAAGTATGATAATATCAGTCACGACAAATTTAAAGCGGCATTATTTGGAATTGCACGTCTGATTTTGTCAATCGCTCTCAAATGTATCGATAATGAAGCATTGAAAATGAAATAAAATTTGCATCCCATATAATCCCTGACATATTTTCTACACGCAAAATTTTCATCTGCTAGTGAATTTAACCTTTACAAACATTTTTTTAAAAGAAATAGCAATTTATTATTTATTGTGGCTATTTATGGACGAAATTTAATACGTTACACTTTCATTTTGCATTCCTGAAAATTTATTATAGAAGATGAAATAATAACTCACAATTTATAAACATTTATAATACATTTACCAATCTTGACTGAAATAAATAATTTTCTGAGCTTAAACTTTCAAATAGTATTAACATTTTTTCCATATAAAACATTCAGTCCTGAATTTTAGATTCCCGGAGAGTGAATTCTCTGTAATGCACTTGTCTTGTTTCCGATACCGCACATATATGAGACATTTTTTATTCTGTCTGCATTTGTGGCTAGAAATAGGAATGTTATTTGACTAAAGAAAATTGTAAGATCAAGTTATTTTATTAAAAAATCTACATATTTATATATTATACCAGATTCATTTCATGTAAAATAATATAACACTTGAAGCAAATTGTTATATGTCTATTACTTCTTTTATTATACGGTAAGTTTAAAAAAAACTCTTGTGGCACTTCAAGAAAAAACAGCGTTTTCACAGAAGAATTGGGAATAACGAGGAAAGAAATGGTTATACTAGCAATGATTAAAAAATTTGTTTACCTACGAGTTCCTTTCAAATATCAAATTCAATACAACATTCGAATTCTTTAATTATTATTGATTATCCAGCGTAAATAATTTAGAAAAACTCAACTTGAGCAAAAATAGTTCTTATAAATGACCCGCCATTAGTTTTCGAAAATTAAAGTTTCAGCTTTCTGGTAATGAAGAGAAAAGTAGATCACCAAAGATAATTAATTAGAACCTGCTGATTAATTGTATACTATTCTTTATAGACAATAGCAGTTGAAAGAGTAAATTTGTTGTACCATGGCAACATTCAAGACTGATTGATAATTCTTTCAATTCAATCTATATAAATTAACTGTATTATCTAAAATTATTAGAAAATTAGCAAGTTCAAAATACCTGCAAATTTTCGGAAAATTTCCATAAATTGCCACATATTTTGCCTAAAATGTCCATAACTTTTCAAAAATTTCTTATATTTTTATTTTTGCCCGCTATTTTCAGCACGCTATTTTGAATGGAATAATATAACAGCCTTATCAGTGTCTTATCAGCTCTTATCAGTGAACCCTGAAAACTTCATGAAGAAAATTTCAATGAAATAAGCTTCCAAATCAATCGTTCACAAAGGCTCAGAATTCCGCTAAAGGCTTTGATAGATTTCAAAAGATAATAATATTATTTGATAGATGTAATGTAATGTAATGAATACGTTACATCTATCAAAAAATATTTACATATATTATATATATTTATTACATATAAATATGTAATCCATAGTCTAAAAGTAGATGACTAAGATGAGGTAAGCATCACGTGATGTGTCACCGCTCAAGATCGAACGCTATTGGTCAAGCAGAAGACGCGATAGATGAAGCGCGCAAGATTCAAATTCAAGACGCGAAATTAGTTTTTGGACCAATGGGAGAATTTTCCCAGCGGTAAGCCAAAATTATGCGCGCGCAGGGTGCCCCGTTTGAGAGCACTGCTTAATGATCTGAGTTCACTCGAACGTGATTCTTTGGCGAAATCGGTTAAGTTAAACTGGTCACAAGACGTAGAAAATATTTGTGACAAAAAAATTTCAAGATTTCCTAAAAATGGAATTCGAGCTTACCACAGATGAAGAATTAGCAGCCATGGCGCCTGGCAGTCGCACCATGTAAGTATTTTTAACGTATCCTTATACATGTGCAGAAAATTTTTAGGTTAAAAATTCATACTAATAATTTAGATTATTCAGAATCTCTATTTAATGATAATGAACAAAAATATCACAACGCGAATTTAAAATTTAAAATTTGAACCTTAAAGGCGTATATATTTTTCATTGCAAAGCCACGATTTTACATTTATTCTTGGATTACACGTTCATCTTGACATGCATTCATTGTCAGATATTACATTTGATTTTTATACAATGATTCATCGCGAGTAACATACATTTTTACAAAAATGACATCGACGTACTCTTTGAAATTATTAAAATTGTATTGCATTTTTTCACAAATTGGTTGTTTCATTTACATAATTATATAATTTTTTCCATTTTAAATATAATTATATTGAAATACATTAATTTTCTCAATCTATGTTTATTTTATTATTCTTTATATTATATTTTTTGAATCTCAACTTCATGATTGAAATTTACATAATTTTATTGATTAAATGAAATGAATTTTAGTTATATTAATTATTTGAATAAATAAATTAAAATAAACCAATTTATTTGTAGTTATTGATATTTTTGAATACTAATTTTGAAATAAATTCAATTAAATTATTTATTTTATGAATGTTTCATTGATAATAAATTCATTAATATTTATATGAATGTTGTATATGTACGTTCTAAATAATTTACAAATAATTTTTGGCAGTGCCGTCATAGGTATGGTTCATTCGATAGAGTCTATTGTCGAAGTTGGCCAAGCGAGGAAAATAAAATTGTTCAAGTTCACATTGAGCAATAATGAAACCTCCATCATTTCATGTGCTTGCTGGGGCTTGGATATACCTCATATTCAACCTGAGATTAAATTGAACGATGTACGTATCCATTTTACAAAATTTTCAACTTTTTTGAAGTATGATTTCTGAATTATTAATTTTTATTTGATTGATATTCTGTTGTTTGCAGATTATTCTTGTGAAAAATGCTTGGAGTAGCAAGGTCGATACCAAGTGGAATCGCAGTAATTGTGGATTCGAATTGACTTTCAAAAAATCTACCACAATCAAGGTTTTGCACGAAGGAATACTTGAGTCTGTCGAACAGGATGAACAGCCGGTGGAAATCCTATTGGAGGATGTTGCAAATTTTGAATCCAAGAAAGTTTGTAAGTCCTACTTTTTAATACAATTACTCCTCATTTTTCTTTACTAATTATATAAATATTTTCTACTAATTATATTAATTTCTCTTCACTAACTTTTTTGAATTTCTTAGCTGAACATATATTTAATTTACATCTCAGTATGATTTTCATTTTTCACGTTATTTTATGCGAATATGTTGTGATTGATTTCAAATTCATTTGAAATTGTAATAATATTGATATTTGTTTCTTAATTTGAACATTTTTTGTAAACTTTGAAGGAATACAATCTTTCAGATATATACGTTTATGAATTTTAACAAATATGAAACAAGTTTGTTTCTTAAAACGACGGTAAAAAACTACCGTTTGTTTTGATATAGTGCTATACAGTAGTGAATTGTACATCAAAAACTTTTCATTCAATTTCATTTTGTAAATTGCATTTTCAATAATATTTATTTGTCATTTACAAAATTTATAAAGATATTTCATTCGCAGGTATGAAGGCATGGATAAAGTCGTCGTTCGTGCAGTTGACTAATATGAATCCCTATTCGACATACGGCTGTGGTTCGATTATGTCCAATAAATACTGCTTGGAAATTCATATTGCCCAATTTGACCCAACAAGCAAGTTCCCAGAGGGAAGCCATGTTTCTGTGACTGGGTTCGTTGAACCACCCAATGGTAATATTTTGCTATTATTAATTACATTGAAAAATTTAATTTAACTGATAAAATAAAAAAACAAAAATATTTAACCACTTCATGATTCTAGCTACACGAAACATCACTTTGAAAGTGCTGAACATGGCAAATATAAGATTGGACGAGTCAAAGGCTAATATCTCGGAGTTTGCAGCCATGAAAGCGGTGATGACGCCCAAAAGGAAGAGGGATGACGAATTTAATCAAGACTTTGGAAAAGTAACTTCGAGATAACTTTATTCTTTCAAAAATTGTACTTTCGCAAACTTATTTACACCTTTTGTTGCTTTTTTCCAGCGCCTACGTGTGGAGACGCCTTAACCGCGTGTGTTAGATGTTACTAATAAGACATTACACTATTTTTATTTCATTTTTTGATTTTTTTTCAAGCTCTTTTGTTTGAGTTTATATTATATTAATAGATAAAGAACATCTCCCAACTATCTTCGATACTACATGCCAAAATTGGACGAGTCTGACGCTAATATCTCGGAGTTTGCAACCATGAAACCGGTGATGGCGCCAAAAAGGAAGAGGAATGACGAATTTGATTAAGACTTTGGAAAAGTAACTTTGAGATAACTTTAATCTTTGAAAAATTATACTTTCGCAAACTTAGTCTTGACGCCCAAAAGGAAATGGGATGACGAATTTGATCAAGACTTTGGAAAAGTAACTTCGAGATAACTTTAATCTTTGAAAAATTATACTTTCGCAAACTTAGTGATGACGCCCAAAAGGAAGAGGGATGACGAATTTGATGAAGACTTTGGAAAAGTAACTTCGAGATAACTTTATTCTGTAAAAAATTACGTGTGGAGACGCCTTAACCTCATGTGTTAGATGGCACTACATGCCAAAAAATATATATATTACATACGTCATACTATAATGTGAATCGTTTGATGAACCTCAATAGCACGCAATATTCGACGAATATCCTATAAATATTCCCGAAAATATACATTCTTTCTTCTCAAACACTTCGTGGTGCTAATATTTAAAAAACTACTCTACATACTTAATGAGACAAGGGTAAGACATAAGGAATATTCTTGGTAATATGTACATAATATTCGTCGAACATTCTGTGCTATCAGGGAATACCTACTTTTGCCAACATGTAGATCATGCACCAAACATGACATGTGATGTATCCTTTGTGATATGACAATGTACAAAATTTTCCATGTGATAGGACATGTGATACATGACCACTTTTATTTTTGTAATAATTAATAACATGTACTTGCTAAAATATAAGTTTAGTTATGTAGAAAATGTTTATTTCATAAGATTGCAAGCATAGATTGTAAGCATAATATACAAACATATTTTACTCGTGGAAATATGTCATTGTAACATGCAAATTTTTTTTATTTTTAATTCATAAGATTGTAAGCATAAAACAAATTATTATACTCATAAACAGATGTGAATGTAATTAGAAAATAGATTTGTTTGAACTCATGATTTGTATGCTCGAAATAAATTTTTGATATACTTATTTGTAATACTGATGTACGTATTCATCTCGATTTAATTTTATGTATTTATTTACAAAAAGATATGTAATGTAAAATTTAATTCGTAACAATTGATAACATGTATTTTGTAAAGCCTACATTTCAATAAATAAAATGTTCATTTCTTAAGAATTTGAAACATAAATATACATACATATTTTGAATTGAAAAAGAAAATACATATTATACCCATGAAAAAATGTGAAGTGTGTAATAAAATATTAAATCAGTTTAAATTGATGACATGCATTGATAAATACATATTTTATTATTAAATTATATATGACCCGTTAAAATATTTTCCATTACATAAAAGTCTCATTAACCATTACCTTCCTTAAAATATTAATTAAGTTAATATAAAATGAAGAATAATGGCTATTAAGTTTTTTTATAAAAAATATTTTCTCCTATTACGATGGACTAATTTAATTTGATTAAAAATAAATCAATAAAATTTCAATCAAACTACACTATATTTTCACTGGATCCTTTATCGTCAAGAATTAATTTTTTTAAATATATTTCTTCATTTTATGCAATTTTTAATTATTTTACACATATTTTTATATAAATTTCTTATTATGTATAATCTTTAACAATTATATAAATTAATATATTCCAAATCACTTCAATGTAAACATTCTTTTATTTTTGAAAGCTAATTTTAATTCTTAGATTAAATTTTAGGGTTCCTTATATTACATTTAAAGGAATATAGACATTACTTTTTTTTTTAATTTCCTAATATTAACTTTCATTTTTCCAAAGACAAAAATTTTTGGCGAACAAAAACATCATGATGAAGGAAATTATTAGAGGTTCAATTATAATATAAAGCTTTCTGAGTATTTCTTTTTATTCTCAAATTTCAAAGTCCTTTTTGTATTTATTTCCGTTGCTGTTGTGCTGTGATTGGTTGTATGGCAAGCAGAGCTCTGAATTGAAAAGCTGATTCTGTCGTTCAATTAATGTCTAACCTCAAAATACTAATATTTTGATCCTTATATCGTGCCTGTCATATTTTGAAAAATTGACTAAAACACCACAAATTGTTTTCAAAATTCATACTAGCAACAGTTTTTGATCAAAATTACTGTGAAGAAGTTCGACTTTTCACACGGTGCACGGAAAATAATTGATTTTTACTTTAACAAGACATTAATTGTTATTGTGATATGAGAACGTGGCTGACAACAAATTGAAGGTAAATATTATTAGTTTATATTATTAATAGCATACAATTCGCATATATGTCTTCCATGGTTCAAATGATATTAAATATTTTTGTAATCTATATTTACAGGCTCTTTCATCCAATGCCACGGGTTTTGTTGTCATCGTAAATAGTTACGGAGCTGCCGGGAGATTGGCAGATATTTATTTCATGGTATAATAATTAAAGGTAAAGATTCCTGCATCGATGTTGACAAAATTTCAATTCGTCATTTTCATAAGATTTTCAGAATATATAATGAAATGTTTAAGATATATTTTCACTCGGACACAGAACAAATTAAAAAAAAAATCTTCATATGTATTCTGGGAACATGTTCTTCAAAAGATAACATTTTTCGATTTTACTAAAAATATTCAATACTATTATTAAGATTTTGGCAACTTTTCTTATTGAAATTTAACTCCAAAGCTACATTTTTGATTATAAAATTGATACATAAGCATGGAAATATATATATGTATAAATCTTTTAGCGTCAACGTTTTGGTGACATCATTCCCATGAGTCGATTTAATAACTTGATAAAATGTTGGTGCAATTTAATGAAAAATGAAAAAAATTAACGTGAAGAAATATAATATTTTCTACATTTGCATGGTCATACACTTCGAAATGTTTCATTCAAGAAATGTATTCTGGAACTGTTTTTTTTTCAATTCTTAATAGTATAATGTCAACATTGCAAAACACGACAAAAATTTTCGAACAAAATTTCCCGAACATTTGATTAGAAGACTCAAGTGATATAAAAATAATATTGAATTTTATTGGTTGATATGTCTGTATCTGTATGAACTGATTTTTGTTATTATTTGTCAATAATGTATTGAGACCACGCTGTTTCAGCTTGCCTATTTGAACCTGTATTATTAATTATTGTTCGAAGAGATAAAAATAATTATGTTAATCGAGATTTAGCATCATATAATATCAAATAATTTCTGAGGAATTAAAAAAAAAGGTATTTTTGCAAATGGTATTAATATATTCACCTTTTTCCACACTGACAAAAATGAAATTGTAAAAAGTAACATTATTTATGTAAAAATGATGTTGAACACACATTCCGAAAACTAACATTTTCTTTGTAAAGTGTAAAATCCACGATGTTAAAAACTAGCATTACAATTTTAATTTTCAATATCTCGGATGCTACTTTTTACAATGAAAATGTTAGTTTTTTCATTGTGTTACATAAAGATCCGTTTCTACAGGAACAATCTTACTTTTTACAATTAATTTATCTCAGTGCAAATAATGATTTCTCTCAATCAGTTTTGTAACATAAAATTTCTTTAAAAAGAAAACAGACGAAAGAGTTCACTTTTTTCGCCTGTTTTCGAATAAGACTTTGCTCGTACCATGGACAGAAGTTTTTTTCTCACTCGTGTGATTGTATGACTCGGCTTTGCCTCGACATACAACTTTCATACTCGTAAAAAAAAATTCTGTTCTAGGTACGAAATATACTATTATTAATTTAAAACCAAATATCTTATATAAAAATGAACTTTATTGATAAAATTGAAATAAAATAGGAGATTCAAAGGCTTTAAACTTTCATACACCTCATATGTAAAAATTCTCGACGTTGCTTCCAATTTTTCTTTTAGAATTCGCTGCATTCGACATATGATAGTTATGTTAAAGTAACCGTTTAATAACAAATAGTATGTATTAATAACATTTTTATACGCGAGTGCAAACGGAATGTGTACTGATATCTGATTTCCTGAATTGTTGTTCAAATTTTGTATACAACAGCAGTGTGATTTCAAATAAACACTATTTCCAAATAATAGCTTTATTGTAATATCCAATTATTACAATTCTTCTCTGCAAACTCAAAAGTTAACAATGTTTACTTAATTTTGGACGTTATAGCATCTTTATGTTTTTTTTTTATATTGACGATGTGTATGTTGCCTACAGATGTTGTATAATTTCAATTTTTTTTCAGGTTCGAGGAAGCGGTTCAAAGAAGTTCTCCTGATGTCCGCTTTTTAATTATCGTTTTTATGTTTTATTTTCCACGAACTGTATAATTTTTGTACTGTGAAAACATACGGTTAATAAAAGGTTTTTACTATTTTTTCTGTGCTCCCCTTGAAACCTACTTAACCGTAGGCGTGAAGGTAATAATTTACCTTGAAATTCACATACTGTGTATGAATCTGAACCTTGATAAAGAACTTATTCTCTGAAATTGAACCTTGCAAGTAAAATTACATACTAAATACGAATCTTGACAGAAAAAATTGAATATTAAATGAACATTGAAACCCCTGACAAAATCCTATACAAAATACAATCTTAGACATTCAATCAATATATTTTTAATGGCTCCTAGAAAGAAATTTCGTAGCCCAGAAGAAGAAGAAGCTTTTCAAAACGAAAAAAGAAAAAGAAACTCTCAGTGTAAGGCTAGAGCGAGACAAAAAGCGAAAAGAAATATTAATCATGTAAAAGAAAGTGAAAAACATGATCCTCAGTCACGCGGTGCTGGAAACTCTAATTCTGATGTTCAAATGGATGGCATAACTCCTCGAGATTGTGATACTTCCACTTCTAGAAGTTGTAATAATGCCATTTCTCAAGATGATTTTAATAAAAACAATCCAAATGTGCCACACAATCAGCCAAATACAAAAGAACAAGGAAGTGTGTCTGTCATAACGGATAATAGCGTGAAAACGCACGTTGTTCCCGTCGCACGAACAATTTCTATGCAAAGACGTCAGCAAAATAGAAAAAGTCAAAGAAGATTCAGGTTTCGCCAAAAAAATGTATGTGAAAACATGGATGAAGATGAATTGAACGAAACTTTGTCGCAAAAACGTCAAAAGCAGTCTGAGCATCAAAGGAACTACAAACAGCGAAAATTGGAATTACGCAAGAACATGGATGACGATGAATTACAACTTCTTGAGTTACAAGAGCGCAACAGTAATACAGAGTATCAGAGAACGTACAATCTGCGTCATACTTATTCGCGACGAAGTGCGCAAAAAAAAGGATTTACAAATTTGAAAATCCATGATCTGGATGTTAATGATATTGAAGAAGATTACATCGGGCCTATGAACATATTATGCATGCATTGTGACGCAAAACACTTCATATCAGAAAAAGTGACTAATAAAGACGAATCTTTCCATGATTGTTGCCAACACGGAAAAGTACATCTAGATTGTATTCCCGAGCCACCAACGATTCTCAAAAATTTGTTGCAAGGTTTGCATGAACAGTCAGAACATTTCTTAGACAACATACGTCAGTACAACAGTTCATTTGCTTTCGCATCTTTTAATGCTAATTTTGTGAACTTCAAAAAACGCAGACCAGGACCTTTTTGTTAAATTCAAGGTCAAATTTATTATCAAATCAACACATCTCTTTATCCTGACCAAAGTGATATGCCAAATTATGGACAACTTTTCATAATCGATCCAAATGAAGCACTTACCTATAGAATTGAGCGAAACAAAGTTTTAAATGACGATTTATTGTTTTTGCTTGATCAGATGATGAGAGACTACAATATCTTCGCTCAGTCGTACGAAATGATGTCTAATGAATTGAGTATACAGCATGACGCACACTGTGAATCTCCCGAAGAATTAAGTCTTCTTTTTTCATTGAAATCTGGATCAGACAAAGGAAGATATAATTTTCAAAGAGTAAATGAAGTTGCAGCAGTTTTTTCAACCACTGCAGATGGTGAAATACCAGAGTCTTACGTTACAATACGCGAAAAAACAACTAAGTCTTTGAAATACGTTAGCACAATGGATCCAAATGTTGAACCTTGGATTTATCCTATCTTCTATCCGCATGGTACACAAGGTTGGCATTCTAACATACCATGTGTGGGAGTCGCAAAAAAAGTGACACGATCTGCATACATCAAATACAGAATGAGTGTACGAGATGAATTCAAAACTTTTCTAATGGGACGTAGACTTTTTCAACAGTGGATTGTCGATGGTTATGTTAAAGTTGAAAAGGATCGCACTCAATACATAAGAGCAAATAAAAAAAAACTTCGCATAGATACATACAAAGGTCTTCATGATTACCTTGAAAATTGCGCAAACAAACAAAACTGTCCAATTGGAAGAATATCGATACTTCCTTCATCTTTCACTGGTTCACCACGTAACATGTTGCAGCATTATCAAGATTCTATGGCTGTGGTTCGAAAGTTTGGAAAGCCAGATCTATTCATAACTATGACGTGTAATCCTAACTGGAAAGAAATACAAGAAAATTTGTTGCCCGGTCAACAAACTTCTGACAGAACAGACTTATGCGCCAGGGTTTTCAACATGAAAAAAGATAAACTTCTAGATGTTATCAATAGACAAAATTACTTTGGTGAAACTGCTGCTTATGTTTACGTCATTGAATTCCAAAAACGTGGCTTACCTCATATGCATTTACTTGTGACACTCAAACAGAATTGTAAGCTTGACACGGCTGAAAAAGTAGATAAGTACATTTCCGCTGAAATTCCTGACCCAGACGTGCATCTAAGACTTCATGAAATAGTAATGAAAAACATGATACATGGCCCATGTGGTGATTGGTGTATGGTCAATGATCGATGTTCAAAGCATTTTCCAAAACCATATCAATCAGAAACAACAGTTGGAGAAAACGGCTACCCACTCTACCGTCGCCAAGACACTGGAAAAACTTATAAAAAGCCTGGTAACTACGACGTCGACAAGTCACACGTAGTTCCTTATTCACCAAAGCTATCGCTTATGTTTAATTGTCACATCAACGTAGAAGTTGTCTCCAGTATCCAAGCAGTAAAATATATCTACAAATATATTTATAAAGGTCACGATGCAGCCTCACTGACTGTAACCGACAACAATGAGAACATTTCTTCCGAAGAAGCTGCTGAAAACGTGATACATCACGATGAAATAAAAGATTTCATAGATGCACGATATGTCAGCCCAATCGAAGCATGTTGGAGAATTTTGGGAAAACACCTTCAAGCAAAAAGTCATACAATAGTACGTTTGCCTGTACATTTGCCAAATGAACAGAGTATAATAATTAAAGACATTGATGACAAAGAAGGAATCGCTTCTGCTTTGGAACAAATGACAATGCTTCTCGATTATTTCCAATTGAATGCTAGAGACCCAGAAGCGAAAAATTATTTGTATGGAGAGATTCCATTGCATTATGTATTCAAAAAAGTAAAAGTTGAAAACAAAACATTCTGTCAATGGGTTAAGAGGAAGTTACACTTCAATTGTATCGGTAGAATGTATTCTGTCAGTCCGGCACAAACTGAATTGTTTCATTTGCGAATATTGTTCCTAACTGTAAAAGGCGCCACAAGTTTTGAAGACTTAAGAACTTACAACGGAGTTATTTCACCTACATTTACTGAAACCTGTCTTGCTATGGGGCTTATTGAAAACGACGACGAATGGAAAAAAGCTATAACTGAAGCAATATCTTGGATGATGCCACGGCCATTGCGCAATCTATTTGCAAGGATATTGATTCATTGTCAACCAGTACATCCAAATGAATTGTGGGATGAGTTCAAAAACGCTCTATCTGAGGATTATGCAAGGCGTTTCGATTTAATTTACAGTTACAAAATAGCCTACGAAGACATTCAAAAAATTCTTCGTGACCACGGTCATACATTTTCTGACAATGAAATGGAACAAATGGAGATTGCAGTAGAAATTAACGATCAAAATGACTTACAGCAGTTGTTGCTTAAAGGAAATCAACAATATGATAAACTAAATGACGAACAAAAACAATTTGTAGACACCATTTTGTCAGCTGCGACAAATACTTTGTCTGTTGATAACTGCTTCTACATTGATGGACCTGGTGGATCAGGAAAAACTTATGTATACACAACGTTGTATTATCTCCTGAGAGGAACAGGTAAAACAGTCATTACAATGGCCTTTACCGGCATTGCAGCTACATTATTACCTCAAGGTAAAACTGTTCATAAAACATTTGGTCTTCCTGTTCCTCTTTTTGGCGATTCATCCTCGAACATTACAGTGCAATCCAAAGAAGGACAGTATTTAAAAAATGTTGATATTTTCATTTGGGATGAAGCACCAATGGCACCACGTTATGCACTGGAAGTAATCAATAGAACTTTGCAATCCATGATGGAAAATGATCTGCCATTTGGAGGAAAAATTATAATAATGGGTGGTGATTTTCGCCAGTTACTTCCCATTAAGCAAGGTGGAACTCGAAGTGAAATAGTGAACTTATCAATGAAATGTTGTCCATTATGGAAAAATTTCAAGCAACACGCGTTGAAAAAAAATATGAGGGCTAAGGAAGATGAACAGGAATTTGCAAAAAGTTTGTTCTGGATATAGGAAACGGAACTCTGAATGATCGTGACGAATTAGTTCAGTTACCAGAATGTTGTATGGCTCCAGACGATGATGATATTGTTGTACAAACTTATGGAAATTTGATTGAACAGAAAAATTTCTCGAAAATTGCAGAACGTGCAATTTTATCTGCGCGAAATGTTGATGTCACAGAAATAAATAATCGTGTTGTGCAGCTCTTAGATATGTCTTCAGAAAAGATTTATACAAGCATTGACAGTGTAGATCTCGACGATGATAATGGTGATATGGGAGAAGCTCTTTTACCAGAGTATCTGAACAGTTTGCCGCCTCCATCTTTACCACCTCACGAATTACGTATACGGAAAAATTGTGTGCTGATGCTTATAAGAAATTTGAATATAAGTGAGGGTTTATGCAACGGAACTCGTCTTTTTGTGCGTGACATGAGTGACTACTTACTTAAATGTGAAATATTAACAGGTGATCAATCTGGAAGTATTGTATTTATAAACCGCATTTCTCTAGCATGTGACAATATTTATCCCTTTTCATTCAAAAGACGACAATTTCCGGTGAGACTTGCATTTGCTATGACAATAAATAAGTCACAAGGACAAACCTTCGAAAGAATTGGGTTAGATTTACGTAAAGACGTTTTCAATCATGGACAACTTTATGTAGCCTTATCACGGGTTCGTTCATGGAATGCTGTGAAAGTGTATATTTCAGGACGTGAAAATAAGAAATTGAGAAATTTTGTCTACACAGAATTATTCCAAAATTAAGAAATGTGAATATTATGATGTATACATACCGATGATATAATAATTCAGAAGTTAATACCATGACTATATTCAATATTATGACTTTATTTTACTTAGTCCTACCAAACGTATTAAAATTCACAAGAAAGGTACATAAAATGTTACTAAAATTTGTTATACATGATTTGATGTGCCTGTATCAATACACAGTTAACGTTATTTACGTTATGTACGTTAATTACATTAAATATATATTGGACTATTGTCACATTCGTAAAATATAAATATGAGGCATTGCACGAAAAATTTCGTGCGATGTTTTACATATAGAAAAATCTTTAAATGTATAAACAAAGTTATTTTATATAAATTGAAAAATTTATATCAAATCATAAAAATTTACACAAAAGCTCCTGCAATAAGTATAGCATTAAAAAATTAGCACATAAAAAAATTATGATACCACGCGCGCGAAACGCGCGCTATGATCTAGTGATGTAATAATGCACATAAATAATGTACAAAATAATATTATATAATGTAATAATGTACATCATTAGTATAATGTAGATCAAATGAAACATCTAGATAGATAAATGGTTTGAAAATGCAAAAATTATTGCTATATTCTTCCGACACTCTACAGATTTTGATTCCTCGATCCTGTAATGAAATAAATACGATTCATTTGATCTTATATCGCGAATAAATTTAAAAAAAAATGTCGATGCTGAAATGTTGCGCCAGATAATCACCAATTTAGTAAACAGTGCAAAAGCCGATAAACTTGAAAAATGTTTAATGATTTTTGGGGTAGTCGCGATTTCTCAAATTGTTGAAAAAACTTTGTTCTATGGGTAGTTTTTTAAAATACCCGAAAATCTTTGAAATTCTTTCAAATCTTTGCAAATATCTTGAACAATTGGAAATCTCTTCAAATTTTATAATCCTCTCAATTCTTGGGAATGCATTATTTGAAATTTAATTCAAATATTATAAAATTCGAGAGAAAACAAAGTTTTAATATTTTTGTTTCGGTCTTACGATCCATTTTGAAAAAATTAAAAAAGAAATCGAGTCAAAATTCCTTTTTATCATGACGTTTTGGCCTCATCTGTGGGCCTTTATCAGAAACAAACATCTTAAAGTCAATAATCGGAGTCAATCATAAACATACGTCGAAGCGAATGACAACATTGAAAATTTCGTAAAGTCAGATCATTATGCAGTTGTGGAAAATCATTATGAAGTTGGAAAAAAAGTATTGGGAAACTATAAAGTCCAAAAAAATTTCCCAATATATTCAAAAAGGTTCACATTTTGTAATTAAAAATGCTGGAAAAGAGCTAACAACCTGATGTGACGTGAACAACACATTTGTTGTTGTAATTCATGTCACATCAGTTTGTTAGCTTCAAACAAATTTTATAGTTTGAATAAATTCATTATAGTTTGTTAGCTGTTTTACAGCATTTTTCATTACAAAATGTGAACCTTTTTGAACATATTGGAAAATTTCTTCGGACTCTAAAGTTCCCCAATATTTTTTTTACAACTTCATAATGATCTGACTTTACGAAATTGTAAATGTTGTCATTCGCTTCGACGTATGTTTATGATTGATTCCGATTATTGCTTTTAACATGTTTGTTTCTGATGAAGGCCCACAGATGAGGCGGAAACGTCATAATAAACAGGAATTTTGACTCGATTTCTTTTCATTTTTTTCTAAATGGATCGTAAGACCGAAACAAAAATATGAAAACTTTGTTTCCTCTCATATTTCCTTAATATACAAAAACGATCGAAGAAAGCTTTACTTGATGATTTCTTTCGAAATTTTGAGGTTTATCTATTTTTAAATCCTTTAAAATTTTGTGATATTACATGAAATTCCTTGAAAATGTTGAACTCTTATGAAAATTCCTTGCAATCTTTTAAAATATTCTAAAATTTTTAAAATACTTTCAATTATTTGAAATCCCCTAATTCTTCTGAATTAATTCTTTGAAATTTCATTAAAATATTATTAAATCACTTGAAATCCCATAAAGTTACATGTAATCTGATGATATTACTAACATTTTTTTCAATCTTTTAAAAATTCATTCAAATCCTTCAAAATCCCCTAAAATATTTCCAATCCTTTGAAATCTTTTAAAATCTCTTGAAATTTTTTGAAGCTCCTGAAAATTTGTTGGAATCATTTTAAATACTCTAATTCCTTCAAATTTCTTTGAGATTTTTCGAAATTCCTAGAAACCTTTTGAAGTTTCCTGGAACCATTAAAACTCTTTAAAATTACAAATATTTTCCAAAAAGAGCTTTCAAATCCATTAGTTCTTGTACATAGATTCTTTGAAATTTTATTAAAATATTATAAAATCTCTTTGAATGCCGTGAAGTTACCTAAAGTCTAATGATATTCCTTGAAATTATTTTAAATGTTTTAAATCTCTCGAAACTTCCTTGAAATCCTTTACAATACCCTAAAAGATTTGCAATCCTTTGCAACTTTTTGGATTGCGTTCAAAGTTTTTAAAGCACTTGAATATTTCTTCGAATCTGTTGAAAAAAAATTAAATTTTTGTAATTCCTTTAAATTTGTTTCAATGTTCTAAAATATTTAAAATTCTTTCTTCAATAAGTTACATGAAATCTGTTGATATTCCTTAACCTGCAATATTTTTTACCCTTTGCAATATTATTGATATTCCTTGAAATATTTTAAGTCTCATGAACTCCTTTGAGATCCTCAGAAATTATTGAAAGCCTTTAAAATTTCTTAAAATTACTGAAAACCTCGGAAATCTGATAAGATTCATTAAAATCCCTTAAAGGTATCTTGGAATCATTTTAAACATTCGAAAACTTTGTATGCCCTATACAATCCTTCCAAATCTTCTGAAATTCTAGGATATCATTTAAAACTGCATGCAATTTTTTAAAATCCCTGAAATTCATTAAATTCCTTGGAAATTTCTTGAAATTCTCTTAATCTGTTTCAAATTATTCGGAATTTTTCAAAATACCACCTTCTTCACCTTGCAAGGTCCGTACATTTAGATTCGACCGTGTTATAAACGTACGGACTATCCGGGTGTTTAAACTCGGTCATCTTTAAAATCTCTTGGATTCTTTTCAAATATCTTACGTTAACTCAATAAACTTAAAAAATCTTGAACGATTTCGCGGGTAGCAGTCATTTTAAAAATTATTTAGACACTACCTTTTTTTATTCGAACAAAAATTTAAACTTTTCTTTTGCTACGACCCTATTATTAAAATGCATAATAAAAAATTAACTCTGACTTTTCTGGATTCTCTGAGGACGCTAATTAGTGACGAACATGCATCTCTTGTCAATGTAAAGCTCTGTTGAGAATGTTTACCTCTTCCGAATAGACCTTGAACCAGATCTTTGAGACTGATGGTCTGAAGATCGATTTTTGGACAGAGCTCTCTCTTTAAAGGTGAGACAATCGTTTTATTTTGCAACCACTTTCAATCATTCCGCATCACGTTCTAGATCCTGGAAACGTTTCTTTATATAGAATTTCGGGGAGTTCTAGAAATCTCGACTCTGCTGACCCTAGTGAGTTCTAATGATATAAGTCACATTATAGACTCTCATATACTAACTTTGTACAGTTTGACACTAATTTTCAAAAATTGCAGAACGATTAGGATTATCAAATAGGAAAATCTAAAATTACAAGTAATATTTTGAGAAAAAACCCCGCGTGGGAAAGTCTTCTGGCACTGGCGCGGTCCAGACCAGAACGTCCAGTTTCCAGTCTTGAGGCCAACCAGTCTGGTCTGGACCTGTCCAAAAATGTAACGTTTTTCTTAATAGCCCCAGGCTAGACCGTATGGATAGCCGCTAGTTATTGGCTGGTCAGTCACTAGTTGATGGCTGACTAGAAACTAGTTGGAGGCAGTTCAGAGGCGGTGGACTTACTTTATTCTTTTAATAACATGAAAAAGAAAAATTTTCACTATATGTGTGTTTAGCTGCTCAGAACCAAACCTGGAACAGGCCAAATAGTCAAGGTGATATGGATAAAAGTCTTGTTATGATTGTGTTAATTTTTTTTTATAATTATATCATTTTAGACACCCTGTAACTTTTCCGAAAAAGGTGAGGAAAAAACCGAACTTAGGATTTTTTGTTCTTGTCTAGCTGATCAGGACAAAAACTGGACCAGACCAGAATGTCAAGGTGACAAGAAAAAAATTCTTTTTATGATAGTATCGATTTCTTATTTTTTATAATTTTCAACACCCTGTAACTTTTTCGAAATATTTCAAGGAAAAACTTGCTGATCGATCTTAGAACTTTTGTTGTTGTCGGATAGATGATCAGCACCAGTCCTGGACCAGACCAGACCTTCCAGACTTGACGACGTAGATAAACTAAAACCGAGGCAATATAATAAAAAGAAACAAAATAATTCACTCTCAAAAGGGAGGTCAACATAATAATAATATAATAATAAAGTTACTCTTGCATACATACGTACACAGTATATACACCCATGCATGCATCGTATACGTCGACCTAGAGTGACATATTACTATTTTTAGGTACACTATATCCTAAAATTAATTTGTTTTCAAATAAATTCTTTTAATACAATGTGCAGGGTGTTTGAACTAATTATTAAAATCTTGTTCATCAAAAGCAAATATTTTGAATAGTTTAAATAGTACTTTTCAATAATTTGGGGAAATTCAATTCAATAATCTAATAAAATTCAAAAATGCTACTTATTCCGTTCAAGTATATTTTTTGAATGTTCACTGTAAATAATTTAATTATAATTCTTTTGGATAATTGTTTACTTTCATGACTTTTCCAAAGTTTTGAGTACATGGTTTAAAACGTTTTGGAAAATCTTTCTAGACCGAAGGTAAAACATCATTCGGGGAAGACCCAAAATTTTTCGTATTTTCCCCCCAAAAAATGAAAAAAAGTTTTTCAAAACTGTAAAAATCACGTGCATAACTAATTCTATTTTCTTTCTATTAAAATTACGTATATGAGCGTATTTCGAGGTGCTGATTACGAATATATAATTGAATTGACAACAATAGTTGTCAAATGTCCAAAAATAATCATTATTGGTCTTTTGCCGAGCTGGTAAAGGGGTAGGGTGTGACAAAACTTTCCCCAGTCCCTTTTCAGCTCAAAAAATTAGGATTTTAAACAAAAAATAATTCATAGGTGTTTATGATTTATTAATGAATATTAATCGAATTATTTCTTTCAATATAATTCATCTCTTCGTACACTTTTTGATTCTGAAACTTCATTAAGAAAAAAATGTAATGAAAAAATTGGTCAATTATTTTTGTTTCGTTTCAGAAAAATTCAAATGTTTATATTAGTCTCCCCTGACTGATATTTGACTTTTGGACTGGAAAGAAGGTTTTGCAATAGGTTTCAAACTATTTACTTCAAAATTCGAAAAAGTCGTCAAAGTAAACTATATTACCTTATTTTGGGATGTACAGTATAATTCTAGGAAAATTTAATTTTTGTCATCAAATATTTTGTGCCATGTCCAAAAAAAGATTTCCAAAAGTGTTCACAAGTGAAATATCATTCGGGAAAGACCCAAAATGTTTCATAAGCTCCCCCCAAAAACTGTAAAAAAGTTAAAAATCTGTGAAAAGCATGTTTCATAAATCATTTTTGCGATATGGTAGAGTATCATGAATACGTTTGTGGAATCTCGCATTGTGCCATATCCAAAAACCAATTTTCTAATTTTGCTGAAATATATTCATGAAAATGTCAATATTTGTGGATATATGTATATATTATTTATTACGAAACATTATTGACTGATAAGCTTAGTGTTCGTTAAAGTATTACGTCATACGCTTAGGGAAAGAGAAGTCGTTGATTACGTGATTTCATTTTGCAAATCTCTTTCTACTTCAACAATAATAACAGAAAATTCTTTTTCAAGTTTCAGCATTACAAAATACAACTAACAAAATATAAAATGGTGTCAAAAGTTTATGTTTCTTACATAGCATGTTGCATAATTGTAGAACTGTCAGTTCTATATCCATTAAAGTAATCGCGGAAGCATCAATAATTTAGACAACTGGCTGTTTTCATTAATATATCTCACTTGGAGTGTGGTGGAGAAAAACAGGAATGCTACAAAGTAGAATGAGCCATTTGCATTGTCAGATGCGTCAGACTGTGAAAGAAGAATAAGGGCTTGCATATGAAATTCTTGTTTTATTCTAATATCATAATAATTTTGAATTATTTTAAACATATAGTTCTGTATATATTCTCAGGAAATTCTATTTTAGTCTATTTCTTATGGGATCGCTAAAAAATTACGTAACATTTTAGGGGGTGGGGGGAGGCGTTAACGCAGAATGTGACATCAGATATGGAAGATATAGATTTGAATAACAATTTCTTGAAATTCTTGGGAACATGAAAATTAGTGATTTTGTTTCATAAGTAAAGCATTTGAATACAGACCAACACTCTTTCCCCTATTACCTTCGTTTTAAACTCTACCTACTTATACCAAGTGACATTTTTCAGGGGTTTTTTGCATTTGCATAATATTCATTATAAGGGAAATGTTTACGTAATGAAGTTAAGTGCATAAGAAAATACGTGGGATTTCAATGATCGATGTATTTACAAATATATTTGCAAATATATTTAAAAATACATTTATGTACTGGAGATTCATCGGTAATTAGAGTTCGATTAAATAAATATTCAATTTAACGAAAATCTGACCATTCTTAACACATTTCATTAAATTGTTATTCTTAAAAGCTATACTCATTTTTGAATTGTTATTAAAAAACTCATTTTGTGTCACAAGATGTAATATTTGTAATTATATAATCATTATTCAATATACAGTCTCGCCGAAATATTTTTAAATATCATAATATTAAAGTTTGTTCTTGATATTAATATTTGGCGGCAATTTTTTTTCTTTTTTGAATTCAGAGTGCGATTTATTATTAAGATTAATTGACCAAGAGACAATTTCAATTCTGAAAATTATTATTTCAATTTTTTGTTCATACATGCAATTATAAAATAAGTTTATATATGATTACTATACAATATTTAAAATTCTTGAGTTTTGTGGAATCATACATATACTTTTGAAGAAATATTTATATTGTTCAACAATTTTTCATAATTATAATATCCCGAATAATAATTGAAATATCAAGAAAACCTTTTTTATATCAATTTTCAAAATATAAGTAGAGTCTTTTAAACTGGACAAATTTTTTTTATGGTGAATTCTACACTATTTACAGTAATGTAATATTTAAATTTGTGATACCTCTTTCTAAATTTGGACACAGATTGAAGCGTGGGTAAAAGTAATTGAAAATTTGTTATTACTATTTCATAAACAATATGTCACATTGAAGTCCGAAAATTAACCACCATTTATTAAAACTGCATTAGTTTTGAAAATTGTATAAGACAAAAAAAAAGAAATATTGTCTTAAATCAATGCGAGGGAACTCACGAAATGCAAATAATTTGCTCATTGATCCATGTCATTGTTATAAATGAATCTGATAAGTGAATTGGCAAATAGTGTTATAATCGATACTTTTTTTTCGCTAAAACTGCTTCGCATTAATGTAAGTATAAAATTCAATTACAAGAATAATAGAAAAGTTAACACAAAACCATTGTTTTAAACATTTTTTGTGGCAAAATATTTAAATATGTGCTCTTTTCAGATTTGAATTTTCTCTAATCTTTTGAATTTTACCAATGTTCCTAAAAATAATATATTTTTGATAATATTTGGTAAAGTATAAAAATTGGAATGTTCATAAACATTCAGCATTTCACTAAATATTAACAAAGATATATTATTTTCTAGAATATGTCTACTTTTCTATTTACTACTTATCTATTTTGTAATGTTCTTTTGCGATATCTTTCTTCGTTAACGTGAAAAATTAAAAAATTACATTTTTAGGAAAAAAAATCTTCCGGCCTCAAAAATCGTTTAGCCTGTATAAAGCTGATAGGATGCCTTCTTCTATCAGCAGAAACTTTTTAAAAATATTTGAAAGAATAAGAAAGGTGGGGTTTTCCAGAAAATAATTTCATCATGTTTTAAAAATTGAAAAAAAAAGATTTTTTAAAATTCAAATAGACTCGACGTTCATTTTACCGTGAACAATTTTCACAAAAAAGTAGATAAAGATTCAGAATCAAAAATAAAATTCAATGACTATATAACTTTTCGGCTCTTTAGAGACAAAATAACATAATGAAAAAAGAGGGAAAAAGAGGAAAAAGTCAATCAAAAACCAACCTCTCACTTTTTCCTTTTTCCGTCCTTTTTATACTACGGGGGAACCATCGTGTTTCGAGGTCAATTTAAACCTCCTCATTAGGGAAATATTTATTGGATAACTAAAGGTATGAGTAATTCATATATACCTGTAAAAAGTATATATTTCTTATACTTCGTGTGAAATATGAAATAATTAAGTTTAATGTAAAAACAAAAAATTATTTTTTGAGGAATTGATTGTTTTTAATGGAGTCTGGAAAACCCCACATTTCCTATTTCTTCGCATATTTTTTTAAAAACAATTTCTGCTAATGGAAGAAAGAAATCTTATCAGCATCATGCGGAGGAAACCATTTTTGAGGCTGGGAGATTTTTTCTTGTAAAAATGTAGATTTTGAATTTTTTTCGTAAACGATGAAACATGTCAAAAAGGAACAAGAAGTATTTTTAATAGAACATTTTTAGACGTGCAAACTTTTGACTGTTATTTTTTAATTTTAAAGGCTGTTGCTACGTGTACCGAAATTTCGGTGCGAATGAAGGAAAATGGAAAAGAGGCTATTTATACCAGAATTTCGGTACATATAGCTGGATTTTTTTTGGTACGCGTAGACAATCAATGCTATTAGATTAAAAAAGAAAATGATGAATATCTCCATCAGGTCAAAAGTTAGAGGTTTAAGGGGAAAAAATCGTTCTTTTTAACAAAGAGAAAAATTTAAATACACATAACGTCTTCATTTTTTTTCTGCAAATCAAAAAAATGAATATCACCTAATTTCCTCTAGAAAACAACATATTTCGTTCCCGAGAGATTCTGCTACTTCCTGTCAGATTTGAAATGGATAGGGTCACATGATTTTTTCAAATAAATTTAAAAGAATTAAATTTTGATTTGAATGCCAAGGAAAGATTACCCGAAAATGACGAATAATTTTGTGATTTTGAAAATCAAAATCAATATTTTTTTTATACATTTTAATTTTCCTAAATAAATTGTACAGTATGAAAATACATTTTATTTGTATTCACACAAATCTCTGAATGCTTGAGAAAATTATAAATAACTGAAACAAAATTCATATGCTTTCTTACCTGATTTTTTTGGTAGTTTATTACGCTATAAATTTGTGTTTATCAAATCACGAGCGGTTCGCGGGTAAATAGAAACGGAACTTCCTACTCAGTTTAAGTACGCGCACCAACTGTTCCGCTTTTGCATGCTACCCACCCTACCCAGATGCATCTTCTTCCGCCCGACCTTCATTGGCTCCAAATTCCAAAGTTTCATCCAATCACATTCCACGATTTTCAGAATCTGTGCGCCGACTCTACATTATCAGTGATACATTCGTGGTTTCGAAACGCGGACACTGTTAGTGAGATTGCGCAACAAAATCATTGTCAAGGTTGGAGGGGAAAAAAAACAATTATCCGAGGGTGTAAAATACTTTTTGCAAGTACTTTCAATATAGATCTCAGAAAATTTGTCATTTTTTTGTATATTATGATTTTCACGCTGCAGTCACAAATGACAAATACATTCATCTCATCGATTTTTTTTGCGGTTACGGTTACGTAACTTCTTCGGGGTCGTGCATAAATTACGTAAAGTTCTTTTCTGAAATTTTTAACCACGTAGCCCCCTTTGTTAGGGTGCTTTAATCCCCCCCTCCAATATGACGTAATTTTTGCTAACTAAATTTTTGCTGTTAGTTTATTCAGGGGTCAGCCAAAACTTACGTAAGACAGCTTAGAGGAAGGGGGAATTTGGTAAAATCCTACTGCTTCTTATGAATAGTTGAATTTTTAACCAGAAAAAACGAATTCTAAAATAATCTAAAAGTCAATATTTAATAAAAAAGAAATGATTTTCACTTCAAATAAAAAAAAAACAGCTGAATCAAGCAAACAAAAACAGATACATTTTCAACCAAACAGTTGCATTTTTATCCCAAAAAATGAAATTTCTACCAAAAAAGATGAATTTTCAAATCAAACACACAAATTTTTTAACAAGAGTTGAATTCATCTAAAATGTGGAATTTTCAAGCCAAAAATATGAGTTTTCTACAAAAAGATGAATTTAAAAAAATACAACTTTTAACCTAATACATAGTTTAATATTCCACCAAATGGTACTAGTTTTTAGCCAAATAGTTCAACTCTCAATTTAAGAAAGATAATTTTTTAATAAAAAATGGAGAAGTTAAATTTTGATTACAAAAAGTAATTTTTAATAAAAAAACAACGAATTTTCTACAAAACAGTTGAATTTTCTACAAAAAAACGAGTTTTTTACAAAAAAGTTTAATTTTCAACATATAGCTAATTTTCAACAAATTTGTTGAAATTGTATTTGAAAAAAATTAATGTTTCACAAACTAGTTGAATTTTCAACGTAAAAAAGATGAATTTTAAACAAAAATATCATAGGTAATATTCCGATCAAAAATATTTTCATTCTAAGTTAAAAACAATTGAATTAAACCAAAGAGACCAATTTTCAACCAAATAGTTGAATATTGAACCAAAAGGATTAATTTGCCACAAAACACATGAATTTTCAAAAAAAGAGTTGAATTTTAAACTAAAAAAGATACATTTTCTACCAAAAAATGGAATAGTTAAGTTTTCAATTGAAAAAATTAATTTTCAACCAAGAAAGATTTCTTTGTTGATAAAATAGTTAAATTCTCGATAAAAAGAAGGAATTTTTAATGAAATGATGAATCTTTGACTCAAAAAATGCAATTCCAACAATATAATTCAACATTCAACCAAATATTAGTCGAATTTCCTGCTAAATTGTTTAACTGCTCTCTTTTATTGATTTCGAAACGTGAAAATATCTTAAGTAAGAAATGGTTTTGACCACGCACCCCCCTCTTCCACGTACAGCATAGAAAAATCGTTGACCTACCCCCTCTCACCCATAAGATTTCACATAATTTATGAACGGCCCTTTATTCGCTAAAAAATTAATTTAACCCTTTCAAACCCCTTTTTTCAGAAGAATTCGTATATTGAACTGCTTTATTATTGTAATAGACTGATAATGTAACCAATACTAATCAAAACTTCTGTCTGTACTCATTTTTCAAAATATAATTTACAGAAATTGCTGAAAATTTTTTCATATAATGCCAGATTTTGTACTCATAATTGTCTATGTTGATTTTTATGTTATTAGTTTTGCATTTCAGATAATAATGATTAAATTTTAAAAATCGTGTTGCAAACATCAAAAATTAATTAGTTTTAATGATTTAGTTGAAAAGTTCCAGGTCAGGAATATCAGAGTTGTTTGTCATAAAACCGATTTTCTTGAAACTGGGGGAAATAACAGTGTTAGGCAGTTAAGACATTGTGGTAAAATATTTTTTTTTTTTTCAATTTCAAAATTGTAGGTCACTTAGAATTTTTTTCATGTTGTGTAGAGTTTGTTACCCTTTTTCTATAAAAATTCAGCAGAAAAAAGGCAAAATTGCAAGTTAAAAAAATGTCGAAATTTTCTTCGATTTTGATTTTTCATTTCAAGCTCGTATTTCGTCTTCTTTTTCTTGTGAAAATGATTCTTTATTATTTTACCTTTCATTTTAAAAGAACCTTGTAGCCTCTTCTGATTGCTGAGTTATGCACTTTTAAGTTGAAGCATGCACGTCCACTCTCCGGTGCAACGCAACGGCCGGACCAAGATGCATACAGCGAACATAGTCATCGATGTTTATGAACTGTTTTGTAAAATAGTTGCATTTCCAACCAAAAAGATCACTTTCAATCAAATAGTTTAATTTCCAACCGACGAGATGAATTTTCAAGCGAAAAAAATGAAGTATTAACAAAGTAGCATTTTCAACCAAAAGAGAAGAATTGTCAAACCAGAGAGAAATTAATGCAACTAAACAAGATTTTTCAGAGAAAAAAAGTCAACGAAATTGTACAATTTTCAAACCGGAAAAGCGAATTTTTTCAAAACAGTGGAATCTGCAATGAAAAAGATTATTTTCAAGAAAATAGTTTAATTTTCAACCAAAGAGATGAATCTAATTATTAAAAATTATTAAAAACGTGCTCATGGCTAACAGCTCTGATATTCCTCATGGAAGCTCTCAGTTCCAAGACCTTAATCCAAAATTGCTTCAAGTTTTAAAAGCAGTTTGAAATTGTTTAACTTTACCGCTTCAAGTTTTATTTCCTCAATTTGGAAAATTTTCAATTCTATGTATCTAGTTACTTTAAAAATCATATTTTGATACTGCATGATAATGTATTTATCAATAATATTTATCATATTTGAAATTTCTATAATTTAAATTTAAAATTATAGTTTCGAATGCGCAATTCTAA
>CAKNXH010060290.1:6338-50879 GCA_932178445.1 Andricus quercusramuli
CATCGAAAAAATGTTATCTGAATTAACTTATCGCGAGGAAGTCCTTCACTAGACTTTGAGGAAATTTTCCTGAAAATTTGAGAAAATAATCGGTTGAAAGTTGTGGAAATAGCGGTGAGTTGAAGTGAACACTTTCTCCAAATCCCAACAATTTTCTGCTAGTTCGGAAGAATTATAATATACTAACGTGGACGTCTAGTTCCTTGACCTTGACCAAATAGATTTCGACTGGGCGTCGCAAATCCAGCATGGATTGGATCATGATATCGTTCTGCATACTCCTGCTCGCTTCCAGTTCGAATTTCAGGTAGTCGCCAGTTTTGATTTGCATCTGTAAGATATAATATAGGGATTTTTATCAAAGAATTTTTTCAACAAATATAATATATAAAATATAATCCCAAAGTTAGTTGATATTTACGAATTCAAGAGTCAACATTGTGATGAAGTGAATAAACTTTGTGAATTTAGACATCCTGAATTATGTATTTTTAGAGTATTATGTTATTTTGAAAATATTTTTGTGTTGAAAATTATTTGTAATTACATTTTTGTCGCGTGTATAATTTATAAAAAAAAGTCTATGAACCACTTTCTGCCGATCGCCTATTTCCCGTCATTCCCCATGATGTCAAAAAGAGCAATGTGAAATTTCGTCCCTTTAAGATGTGTACCTTCACTAAAAATTTGCGTCATTCTGTGCATTTTCATATACTACTGCAAATGCAACGAAAAATAACAAAAATTATTTCTGCCAGAAGAAATGGTAAGATTTCGCAATTTACAACTAAAATAAAAAACACTCAGACGTAAATATTGAAATAATTTCTTATGAAAATTATTCAAAACAGACAATCAATTTCTAAATTTAAAGAAATGTAATGCTTTCTTATGTCTTTTAATTGAACTTTCTGCAAACGCGGTTGACCCTGCAGAAACTACATTTCTACGATTTTTGTATGTCACTCACACGCTTATTGCCAAAATAAAATATTGAGCATAGTTTTATCTGTTATTTCAGATCATTAATTGCATATATAATTATTGGGAAAAAAAGCATACTGCGAACGCTTGATAAAATGTGCGAGAAAAAACTTGACGTATATTTTTATCTATAATTTTTGTATTTCTTCCAAAAATATCAATTATTTACTTTTTTTTCTTATAACATTATTGCAACCACTTTTTTTAATTAACATGAAGAACATATTTTTAAAAATATCAGAAAAGTTCATTGTAGTACGCAGTTTTAGCATTTTTCATAAAATGTTCATCTTGCGCTCTCATTTTTCATGTAACTTCATGAATCGGATTCTTATCTCTTTTGGACTTTCTGCGAACACGGTTGACCCTGCGTAAGCTACATTTCTAAGATTTTTCTAGGCTAACCTACTATCAGTGGCTCCCAGAACCCTTTTGTACCAAGTTTGATACAGATGCGATAAAAAATCGATTTTTTGCCATTTCTATTGGATCAAGTCCCACTGTGCGGCTACTAGAGAAGTCCTCCAGTTGGGAGTTCTGGCTTTGTAAAGATATGCCCCAATGGATGCAGTATTCTTTCAAAGATTATTTTTGAGTGTCTTTCAAATCTACGGAGAATAAGCACCTATGCGAAATGTATAACAGACCATGTATTTTTGAAAACAACCCTGAAGAAAGTTGCATCGCTGAAAAGCCAACAACATTCAAGAAGCCACAGAAACACGAGCACAATTCTTACGTCCAGCAGAACATTATCGAAGTTATCAAAAGTTATCGTTAAATTACCATAAATGTGTCAAATAAAAAAATTTCCATACATTGTATATATTTCCACCATTTGCATACATGCTCTGAAATTCCATCAATTTTTATAAATATAAATGTTCATACATTTTTTATTTTTTATGCATTTTAGAAATTAAGGAACCATGAAACTATTATTCAAAGAAATGAAGGAAGGTAAATGTACAGAGTTTGTCAGCATGAAAAACAGCAATGGTGAAATGCTATATGATACAGATGGGATAAGAGACGCTTTAAAAGACTCTTTTAAAGAATTATTAGGAGGTGAAGATATAGGGCAACAGAACTGCGACATAGAAAATAATGCCTGAGCACAATTGCAAACTAACCTGTTATCTACAACAAATCGTGTTTAGAGCCTTTAGGTTTCAGTTTTCAGTGTGCATTACCTTGTATAACTTTAAACAACTCCTCGCAAATTGGCTATTTTCGTGAGTCTTCGGAGACGCCGAAAATCGAAGTTTCGCGTGACGTGATGTGAAAATTTATGTATCGAGACGGGACAAGACCCAGACGATTAGAGAAAAGCGATTATCGTACCAATATACAAACGCAAGGGTGATAAGAGCAACTGTAACAATTACAGAGGTGTCAGCTTACTAAGCACCGTAAGTAAAATATGTATACTCATAAATACTTATATGTAGGGTAATGGAAATTACAGAAGAGAAGATATGGGAAGTGCAAAGTGGATTTATGCCATGGAGAACATCTACACATCAGATATTTAGGTCGAGATAGTTCGCAGGAAACAGCTTAATAAAAGGTACTTCTTTTCCCATTTTTTCGAAAAACAATATATTCCCATTCGAAACCCCAAGTCAATTTCAAAAGACCAAGGGCACGGGTCAATGTTTAAAAATTTTAAAAAGATTGAATTTTTGCCCCCTAAAAGAAATTTTGAAGAATATATTATTATATAATATAGAGATATAATAAGAATATATTATATTACAATATACTTATGAATTGTATGATATGTATAAGCATGTGTTTGTTAGTAGTGGATGTCCTTCCACAGAATAATCTGTTAGAATTTTTTTTTGCTGGCGCACGAAATTTTGCATGACTGGGAGGTAGAATTCACACAGTTATAGAGGTAGAATTTGTTTTCTGTGATTGAAAATGCACCTAACAGTTCGACTCATTTTACCTAACTGGTAGGTAATCGACATCTCATTTTACCCAACTATCAGGTAATCTCTAATATCTTCTTGTGTTATTTATTACTGAATCGCGCATTAAATTTTAATGAATTTATATTAATAATTCATATTTTCACATCAAATATTACCCTATTTCATTTTACATGACTGAAAGTGAAAATTTAATATAATGCCGTAATGTCCTCCGTTTACCGAACTAAGTTATGCAAAATTTAACACACAAATTTTCTCCGTGTGGTACATCTAGTGTTAATTATTATTTTTCATCCTCGAATAAATAACGTAATTAATCCCATTTATTATAAAAATTAATATCGAAGTATCTAATGAAAATAGATAATCAACAGGATATCGAATCTAATTTTCATAAACATACAGTATTAACAAAATGTCAACATCGTGGAAATTTTGCTTGCAAAGTATATTTGTAAGCTGAAATTGCTAGACTTTATCGACAGGCTCATATTTGATCATGAAAATTTGTTTTCTCGTGTAATTTGTTTATTTCATAAACAAGTTATATGAACAAATGCATAGTTTAGGCATTTATTGGCAGGAAGTAATCGTTTTTCTTTCTTAGTATCTTCAAATTATATATGTGGTAACATTCAGTGACGAGAATTGTTCGATCGATATTATTGCATTTGTTTATTTTATAAACAAATTTTATGAGCAAATGCATAGTTCGGTCATTTATAGACAGAAAGTAATCTTTTTTCTCTCCAATCGTCTTAAAATCACACAAGTAGTGATGTATATTAACAAACAATTTCCAATCGATATTATTTGTTCATTTTATAAACAAATTTCGTAAACATTTATTTCTGATCGTCTTCAAATTACATAGGTGATGATCTTCAATGGTAAAGACTTCTTGTTTGATATTCTTTGTTCATTTTATAAATAAATTTTAGTGAAGAAATGCATAGTTTCGCCATTAATAGACATAAAGTAAACGTTTTTCTTTCCCATCACCTCAAAATGATATTAGTAGTGATGTTCAGTGATGAGGCTTTGTCATGCGATATTATTTGTTTATTTTATAAACAACTTTCGTAGAAAAGTATCAGTTCAAAGTGTAGTGATGTTTTACGCAACATGCAATAAAAAAAATAATATCGCCCCCCCCCCCCCCCTCTACCAAAGGTGTTCTCGCGTTGTCGTCGCAGTAGGGCTTAAGCTTTCCTCTAATGAATTTGACAGCTATGATGGCTGTAGAATTGCTACTGACAGGGTTTCCCATGCCAGACAGGCAGAGAACCAAGAGGAAAGTGACTAAGAAGAACACCAAAACCCATAAATGATAATGGAGAGTATTTTGAACATTTTTAAACGCTTGTCGCTACCGGAGGGTCGTCGGGGCGCCCCTGGAGCCACCTCTGGGGGCCACAGCATGCCGGACGGTGGTGATGGTGAGCTGCGACATGGTCAGGCAGATCTCACTAATCAAACAGCTGGCCAGCAAGAACATCTGCGACATACGGTAAGCAGTGAAACATCAACTGTGTCTGCTGAGGATGCAAGGACGCAAGGTATCTTCAAATACAGAAAGTCGCACTAAGAGTTCTTATCGCTACGGTAAAGGACATCAGGACTAATCTACTCATCTCAGAAGATCAAGCAATGGCTATTAAACAACAGGTTGATTTGGCTTGGAAAAACAACGGTAATTAACAGCAGTTAGAGGAAGCCGCGGCATACGAACAAGCAGCGGCAATTGATGTTCCTCCTCAACTTGGTGATGATCCAGCGCCACCACATCCTCCGGAGGTAGATGGCCTAATACAACCAGTGCCAGAACCACAGGTTCAACAGCCAAGGAGGCGATTAAAATGGGCATACCATATGAACAGAGATGTGATGCGCTTTTATTTTTTGGCAAAGAAAAGTGGACAAAGTGTAATAAAGAGAACATCATCGAATCTTCTTACTTAAGTACCCAGAACTGGCCACAAGAATAAATGAGCAGAATCAAGCAGATCAAAAACGCTCAATATCTGTAAACAGATTGCTTTCGGCTGTTGAAATAGCTGCCATCGAAATGCAGGTGGAACAGCAGTTTCCTTGATGAACTTCCATTGGCAGATGTGAACAACGAAGACGTGATTGAAGCTGAAGGCATAGGTGCTAGGTATATTGAACATCAAGCACCGGATCCACTAGAACCACATCCGGACATTATTGTCACAAATGATCGGCGGGCACTAATAGAACACCTAAACAGCAAGATTTTACCTATGCATTTGAACGCAACACAAAATGCGTTAGAGATGCAGTGACGCCAACTTTAGCATGTTGAGCTACTGCGCTTGCCCGGCGCAGCGGCCCTCATTGGTCGCTGTTGGCGCGCGATTTAAACCGGGTATAATTAACAATTTTTGAAATTAAAGCATATTATTATTGTGAATTGCACATTAATATCAGAAATTACCTAATTTGTAATTTAAGGTTAGAAAAAAATAATAATTCAACACCCTTTTTCATCGAAATATAAATTTATCTTTTGAATTCGAAGAAAATATGCTATTATTGACGAAATATACGCATGAGTATTTTTTTCTAACCTTACATCGCAAATTACATAATTTCTGATATTAATGTGCAATTTATAATAATTATCTACTTTAATTTCAATAATTGGTCATTATACCAGGTTTAAATCGCGCGCCAACAGCGACCAATGAGGGCCGCTGCGCCGGGCAAGCGCAGTAGCCCAACATGCCAAAGTTGGCGTCACTGTAGAGATGCAAACTCTTGTACACTGTGCAGCTGTGGCAACCGTTAGAACGCTAGGCCACAGAACTAGGCCTATAAATGCAGCCTTTGCCCCAGGACGGGAGCGAGATCCACCATGGAAGATCAGGTTGGATATGGATGTCAGCAAAGTATGGTGCAAGTTGGGTCGACTGACTCGATATAAGAGAGGAAATCGAACCAGTAAGCTGATACACTATGGTATTAAAATCATCCACCCTCGGCACATCGAGAAATTGACACCAGCAATATTGGATGAGATTATAGACTCGCAACGGCAGAGACTTGATGTTCTTACTGCTAGACGGCGTCGGTACAAGAGAAGTAGTGCAAGAAGGCGACAAAATCGAACATTTCAGGCAGATCAAAGAAGGTTTTATCGTAAACTGAGTACAAAGCATAATAACCAACAAGACACCGAAGTCCCTCAATTGGAAGACATGACTAACTATTGGTCGGATGTTTGGGGAAAAACTAACGAAAGCAATTTGGACACTGTGTGGTTCCAACTAGAGAAAGCAAGAGCAAGCAATAGCCCTGAAATGGAGCTTACTAACATCACAGATTTAGATGTTTCAGCGGTTTTGAAAAAAGCAAGTAACTGGAAAGCTCCAGGTCCGGACCTGGTGCACAACTTATGGAACAAATACCTGACTAGTGTGCATCCTGCGTTGGCAAGGTGTTTTTAGAAGATCACCGAACACGCAGATCTGATGCCAGGCTTTATGCTCCAGGGTACTACGTATATGTTGCCTTAAAAACCAGGCGCTCAAAATCCATCAGAATTTCGACCGATAGCCTGTCTTCCAACAATATATAAATGTCTCATAGCTATCATAGCAGATAAGGCATATTCTCACTGCGACGAGAATGACATCCTTACAAAATAACAAAAAGAATGTTGTAAAAACTCGCGAAGCAGTAAAGATCTAGTCACCATAGACGCTGCTGCCATGACGCAAGATCGTAAACATCAAAGAAACTTGCACATTGCATACATTGACTATAAGCAAGCGTTTCCTTCCGTACCACATGACTATTTGCTTGAAGTCCTAAAAGTATACAAAATTTTCCCACACATCATTGACTTCCTAAGTCATGCGATGATGCTTTGGGGTACGAGAATAAAGTATTTTGATCATGGACAACCAAGGATAACTAGACCAATACGCATTACGACGGGTATATTCCAAGGAGATTCCTTCAGTGCATTATGGTTAAGTTTAGCGTTGAACCCACTGAGCAAAACATTAAATAGCATGTCAAATGGGTTCTGAGTAAATGACAACGAGGATGGTCATCAAGTGACCCATCTTCTATACATGGATGACCTGAAGCTATACGCTAGTTCATCTCTTTCTTCAGTTTCGACCTTCGATCAGTGTGTAAAACAGTCTCCGGATGGAAACGTCATTAAGATAAAAAAAGACTTTGTTTCATTGAAAGATGGCAACGCTTCGGACTCGATATGGTCCCTTTTCAAGCCTATTGAAACCTTAGAACATAAGTTTGGAAGACGAATGAGATAAGAACTAGATTTTTATTGAAAATACATAAGATAAGATATTAGTAAGGAAAATAAGCTCTCCAAATTTCATCAATTTATCTGCAGCCGTTTTCTAGTTATCGTGTTCACAAAAAGGCGTGACGTCCACACACATATCCACACACACATCCACACATCCACACACACATCCGGACAATTGCTTAGAACATTGTATTAGACATTTTTAAATTAGGGGGGGTTTAATTAAATGAATTTAAAAATTTGGAAAATGTTACCATTACAAAGCTTTCTCTATGAGGAAGCAGAAATGTTTCAAATTACATACTTTTGAAATATAATTCTTGAAAATTGAATAATTTGTATTTTCATAATTTAAAAATTCAAGAATTGTCAATTGTAACTGTTTCAAATTGTAGAACTTTGAATTGCAAATCTTTTGAAATTGAAGACATTTAAACTGCAAGTCGTCGAAGTTGAAGAATTTAAATTATGATTTTTCGAAATTGTAGAACTTTAAGTTGTAAATTTTAATCATTTACATTTCAAATTCTATCAACTATAAAGATCTAAAATACAAAACTCCTGACTTTTGATCTTCAAAATTAAACAGTTTTCAATTGTAAATCTTCAAAATTGAAGAGTTTACAATTGCAAATCCTTATTATTTCATAATAATTATAATATAATGATTGAATAATAATTTGTAATAATTCAATTATTTTCTGTTCTTTTACCAAAAAGGGCGTTCTCCCAAATTATAGCGGGCCTATTTCTGAGGTCTGTAATTCGAAGAGAGCTGTAATTGCCGGTTACAGCGTTTTTTCGAATTTCAGCATCCCCATCAACACCATGAACTGCATTTTCAATAATTAGTTAACATTTTAAAACAATTTTTTGGAAGATATGACAAGTTCATAAGCAGATAAGCAAGAACAACCAAAAAAGTTCAGAAAATGAATTAGAATCCGCGATACATGCGAATAAAGATTTGAACAATTGTTGTCGATTTTTTCGACTTCGTTCATTTCACAGTTAACGGTGTTCTCCCAAATCGCGGCAGTCGTTTAGCAGAACTATTATTCAAAGTTATCATTAATTTTCACAAATTTCATATATTTCATAAACTTCTAAAATTTACTGAAAGTTGTTTTTTATTAAAAGGGGTTTCCGGGTTTACTTTAAAAAGAGGGAAAGTTACAACATTTTTGTTCTATGAGAAATATGCGCAATTGAATTTCCTATAAGAATATGTACTTTTTGAGTTGACATTCGAAATTTGTTTCAAAGGTTTCCGGGGGCCAACGCCGATTAGCGAAAACAATTTGGTGGCGGTTAAGAAATAAAATTTGGATTTTTTTCTCAATATCAGCAATTTTTTGTTAGTTTAAAAAAATGATAATATGCTTACGACCTTCGGGGTTGGGCTGTTGAGGATCTAATACTCCAGGAATCCTTCCTGCACGTCCCTGCCCTCCTTGTCGCTTACGTGATGGCGGACGATAAGATCCATCTGTGGTTGAAAATATAAGATTTTTTATTATGTGTCTTTAATATGAACTGAACAATTAACAAAAGGTGAAAAAATCTGCCCACTACGCGGGTACATTCTCGTCCTGCACGGCTCTCAAGTTTGAGCGCGCCGAGTCGAGTGCGCACGACTGCTGGTTCTCGCGTTTCGAGCTCGATAATGTATTAACCTCTCGCTTCGCGCTCAGCCTTGGTGTTTGCCCCACATTTTTACACAGGCCATTTAATACTAAAGGTCAAAGTATCGACAACTGTAATTTGGTGATTGTGAATTCTCTTTTGTTAAAGCTCCTTCGGCTTTAACGAACACATTCTCATCACAAATCTCGTGTTTCGTACTCGATTTTTTCCAAAATATGAACTTTTCTACATTATGTTCAACACTATTATATTAAATGTATATCACACTGATTGTTGTACCTTAGTCTGGGGTTGCTGATTCAGATATTGCAAAATAATTTACACATTTAATTTGTCATGATTACTTTAATATTTGTTCTTGATTTTGCATTATATTTTATTCTCAGCTACACTGAAAAATGTATCATTCCAATGAATTTATATTATTTCAATTCATAATAATCATTGGTATCGAAACGTATGTATTTTCATTGTCCTGTTTTTATAATTGAAAAAAACAGTTGCGAGCAATTTTGCAGAACTTTCAAAAACTTATCATTTAGTATCTTGTCTACTTATATTATCTTGTGTTGTTCCGCGGGTAAGTTGAAATATTAAATTCTTAACTAAAATTTGGACACCCTGATCGGATTTCGAAGGTGTCGTTATCCTTAGAAGTAAAGCCGGTAGTCCAGGTGTTTAAAATACATCTTTCTTCGCCCTTTCCCTTCTGAAGTGCCTTTTACTTCAGTTCTGGACACAACTTCCTAGGGGTAGATGTATGGTAAATACCTGGACTACCAGATTTACTTCTTGGCAGGACGAGACCTTCGAAAAATTATGAGGGTAGCGAAATTTCTTTTCTGAACGCCCTGCAGTCGTCGATTTTCGAAAAACACTTCTCTCTACCAAATTCAAGTTCTGCACATCGATAATAATCAATCCTTGATCGAGATTTACTGACATTTACAAACAAACATCAACAACCTCAATATTCATTTTAAATAAACGGAACTAAGTAAATAATTTTTTTCATATCTGATTAACAATTTAATTTGAAACAGTTTTATTGATCATCATTTAGGTCAGAATATTAAATAATTTCATTATGTTATGAGTCACAGATCAGGATCGCCGAAAATATATAACATGTAGTTATATTCACTAATTCAATATTTATTTAATGATTACAACAAACGTCGAGAGAGACTTGTGATAGATAAGACGGGATGTAAGAGACTAACTAACTGGAGAACCGACCCGAAGGTGGTGGTAGCGAATCGATTAGGGTTTCCAGAAGCTTCTACTAGTCATATAAGCTACAAGTGGTACATGCACAATGACAAGTGTACATTGTAATGAATATTCTACGTATACAAAGACTACATAGGGAGCATTAAGGCAAGGTACATAACAATGTGTTAAGTAGTTGAAATTTTATAACAGATAATTCATCTCGAAATTTCAATTAAGTTAATCATGAATACAGACATCAAAACATTGCTTCATTTTGATCCATTTGCCGTATCATTTTGATACCTGGTAGTTTTGTGTGAGAGATTAATTTTCAATAACAAAAAAAGATTTTCTAGTCAAGACGGAAACAAATATTTAGGCCAATTATAATTCAATAATCATAAATCTATTTTTCTCTGTTTATTGGCTTCGCGGTTAGATTAATCAGTTTCTCCTCGGTTTTTTGGGAAAATTACATTATATTATTATATTATGTATATTATAATATTATTAATATTATTCGAATTTCATCCCGGTACATATAAAAAAATATGGTTGCCAGAAGTATCAGACTGACATTGTCATCCGTCAATGACTCATGAATGCTTTTCGTCCTTCGTTCGTAATTCAAGTTTTGTTTTATTTTAAACATTCTATAAGTGTTTGATAGTTTTTACTACCTTTACTTTTTAAGTGGAGGTTTTATTTTGTATGAATTTGCTTTGATGTCTTTTATCATCAGAGCAGCTGAAACGTATCGATAAATTTGAAAGTATACATGGACGAATTTTGTTATTGATTTTGACTTTTCATTGGAGACTATTTTGACACAGTTCTTAGTAATTGTCTAGAAAGATGTGTGTGTGTGTGTGTGTATGTCTGTGTGTTTTTTTTTATTTCTAATATCTTGAAACTGACCGAAGGATTCCTAAAAATAATTCTTCAATTTCCTTAACACTTTATAATATTTTACAAATAGACTTTTTATAGTAAAACCTTTTTCATTAACATAATTATAAGTTGGTGCAAGAACATAAAAGATTCCTCGGTTTGGGACAAACCGATTGACTTATAATATTAATACATTTCACTGAAGTGTAAGGAAGCTACTGTAATGCTTAATATTTGAAAAAAACGGGTTTTTAAACTGAAAATTTTCACTTTAAAATAATTCAAAATTGATGAAAGAACGGAAAATATTCCCTGATTCCAGGTCAACCGATTGACCTATTATACTTATACACTTTATTATAGAATAAGGAAGTTATGCTCTTTTATAATATTTAAAGTATCTATTTTAAACAGAAAACCTCTTTTCATCAGCATAATTCAAAGTTAGTGCATAGATTAAAAAAGGCTTTTTGATGATTTTGAACACAAAATAACTCCGACAATTTTTGTGACAAAAGCATAAACCCGTGCAGAAATTTCCCCGGTTGGCCCTACTACAACAAGCTTTCTGGTCGGAACCCGGCCGGGCTACACCTGGTTGAGTTTCATGGCCGGGAACCGGTCGGGAATCGATCGGGCCACATTTATCTCGAATCACCTAGTCGGGAGCCGGCTGGTTACTGGCCGGGCCAACCCTGGTTAGATTTAATGGTCGGGAGCCGACCGGGCACTGTTCAAGATACTTTTTTTGTAGAAATTACACAATTTTTAAGAGCCATGACATCATCAAAGACGTATCGGATTCTAGATGAATTATTGTTTGGAAAGTATGATTTGAACATTTATTAGATGAGTAAAACAGAAATTAGGTTTTTTAAATTATGAAAAAAAACAACATTTAATTATTTCCAATGTTTTACCCTATTAAATAAATCTGTTATCGATTCTGCAATGTGCAACAGCAGAATTTTCACAATTTTCTCTATTTTCAGACAATTGAATAAAATCCGTTATTGAAATCAATCTTATTTTAGTAATTAGTTTGAAAATCCCACTCACTGCGCAAATAATTATAATTTCACATTAAAGTGTAGTGTTGTGTAATCATTTTTTCCTTTCTTCCTTCCTAACCTCAAATCACCACGTGATTTCCAAAATATAACAATCGCTAGGAGATTGTGACCATCAGTGATTCAAAATCTACTCTAATTTCCTCGCGAGAATTTGTTTACTTGATTTTACAATTAGAGTTTACCATATAATATAATACCATATAATACCATATAATACCATATAATGATAATTTATCATAATTATAATAACCTGTTAATATGTTGGTGTTGAAATCAATTGAGAAATGTTATTTGAAAACTAGTTCAGTTAATTCTTCACAGAAGAAATCTCTTGCAAATCCATCGGTATTAACAAAAAATGCAGATAAACGTAATTTTCGTATTGAAATTAATGTATAAACTTCGAATATGATTTTCATCTCCAGTATTTTCTTTCTATTTTGGGTATGGAATAATAAAAAAATATACTTGAGATGGTTTTTGAAAGTTCCATAAGAAAAATTTATAGTCCAAATTTCACAGCAATTTGACATCTACCCATATATTAATTAAAAGAAATATAAAACGATGAGCAATGGAGATTATCTTTACATTACATTTTTGGGACCCAGATAGGGAAGATTTGAAGAAGGAAGAACCACCTTCACTATATGAACACGTGAGGTGTTGAAAATGACAAGTTTGATTCTTGACATTCGAAAATTAAGAAACGTCAAAAAACTTATTTTTTATACTGGAATGGTTCCTAACCGTTCGCCTGTAATTCTAGTACCTAATGAAAAATGACATTTTCAGCTTTTTCAATTCTCAGATATCGAAAATCAGAGCTTTTATTTTTTATATTTTCTGTGTACATGTAATAATAGCAGTTTTTGAGGGTCTTCCTAAATGGTCACCCTCAGCCTATAATTCGGGAAATAAAAAAAGATTTTGGCTTTTTTCAATGTGCACAAATCGAAAATCAAACATATAATTTAGAACATTTTACGTGTACATATAGTAAGGGTCCTTTTAAGGGATGGGTCCAAACCAACACCCAGCCTTTAATTCGGGGGATAAAAAAATAAGATTTTCTTTATACATACATGCAAAACCCTCGTTTGCCCACCGTTTACAGACATCCAAAATGGCAAATTCCGCACTGTGCGCGAAAGCAATGAGCAAAGTCCCCAACACCGATGACCAAAACACTGTCACCGGTTAGCAAAATGGTCTCCACGGTTAGCAAAATATTTTGGCCACCGCTTGCCATCTAGCGTCGTAAACGGTTACCATGCGCACATGATTTTGGGTGAGGTTGGGTTTACTTCGTTCGTGACAGTTTGTTTTCGTTCATTTTCGTTCAAGTAATTCGTTGCATGATGAGATTAAACAGTTTATTACAAGCTAAGGTGCAAACGGCAAAAAATCATAGAAATGGATTTCCCTGAGGAAGACAGCATTGCAAGTTTCGATGACCTACAAAAAATGATAGAGGAAGCAGACAACCTCTCGTATCGAAATATACTATTTTGTCGTTTGTCTATTTTTAGATATAGAAAATCAAACTTGCCATTTTTATTATTTTAGATGTGCATATAGACTTGTAAACCTGTCTTTTGCAAGTCTCGATAGTAGGTGATGTGAAAGGGTAGCTAACTCCTTAAAAAATTTGTATTTGCTAGAAATGAAGTTGGCCCCCCATCCTCATGGAATTACGCAAATATGAGGTGCCATACTTTTTTATTTATTTTTGTTAACCTTGAAGTAATCCTTTCTTGCGTTATGTAATTAAGGTATTTGGTGCATTTTCTTGAAAATAGTTTCTGATATTAGCATATAAAAATTTTATTACGGTTCTCTAGAGTATATAGTAAGTCTAGGAGTTTTATGATCAAAGAGTGGGAGTGCAAAAGAGTGACAAAGAGAGGAGAGAGTAGGGAGAAAGAGAGAGGAGAGAATGGTGATGATGATGACAGGAGGGGCGGTAAGAGGCGGCTAGGAGAGGGGATGGGAGAGGGAAGAGCGGAAATCAAATTTTGGGAAGGGAGGGGGGGGGAATCCTACAATACGGTACATAGAGCTGCGCAGTACCCTTATGTCACCACAGGACTATACTGTGCCCCTCGCAGAAATTTTTCCATAGCCCCGATGGGGCCCGATGTGGCCAATTGGGGTTCAGATGAGGAAGCCAGGTCGGATCAGACCCGTGATGAAACGCACGGCCCAGTCTGGGCCAAACTTGTTAGCCCGATCGGTATGCCGGGTCAGCGCCAATTCGGTACCCTATCAGGTCCCGATTGAGTTATATTAAAAATTATGGGGCATTTTTAATCTAAATAATTGATATTACACAAGATAAAATGAACTGTTTTATTTATTAACTTGAAATTATGATAATACTTTAAGTTTTTCGTTGTTTGCGATTGCCATCCCAAACTTTGGTATTGCTAAATATTGTGCTTATCTGAGAAAGCACTTCCTTCTCTGTGGCCTTGAATTACCTAAATTATCTAAAAATACAATGAAATTTTGGTTTTTGTAAAGAGCTTGAATAGTATTCAAATTTAATTTATATTATATAATGTATAAATGATACGTACCTTATGAGCATGAATAAAACTTGAACTCGTAGAAAACATATTTTCCCGGAATTTGATTAACCGCAGTTAGTGTTAAAACGACTTCTCTATTGAAATATTTCTTAATAAAAATCGTCAAAGATTTACAAAGTCCGGCGTCAATTCTCATAGATAAATCAAGGCTTCCTTTCTATAAATATTAAAAATATTAAAAATAAAGTATGGGAATGAATTTTTAAAAATGTAGAAAAAATAAGAAAATCATTATAAGGAATAATAGATGAATCTTGAACCAAAAAAACTAATTTGTAACAAAACAGTTTAACTTTCACTAAAGTAGTTTTATTTACAATCAAAAGGATAAATTTCCAAAATAAGTGATGAACATTTAACTAGAATACTTGATTTTTCTACCAAAAAAGACGATTTTTCAACAAAATACATGAATTTTCAACGAAATAGTTGGATTTTTCACTGTGAAAGATAAATTGTCAATCAAAAATTCAATAGTTGAATTTTCTGTTCAAAAAATTATTGTTCAACCAAAGAGATAAATTTTCGACTGAATAACTCATTTTTCAATGAAAGAGATGAATTTCCAATTAAAATGAGTCTTCAACCAAAGAAAATTAATTTTTAACGGAAGAGTTTAATTTTTAATTAAGTAATTAAATTTTCATTACGAAAAAGATGAATTCTGAATGAAAAATGTTGTTATTGAGACTTCATCCAGAAAAGCTTTTACTTTCCAATCAAAAACAGTTGAATTAAACCAGAAAAGAATTTTCAACAAAATAGATAAATTTTCAACCAGATACTTGAATTTTCAACTGAAAGCGATCAATTTTCAACCAAAAATAAAATAGGTAAAGAAAATATAGAATCAGTCTTATTCCGTTTTTTATTGCAGGAAAATGAATCCTGAATGAAAAATGTAGAGTTGATTGTTCTACTAAAAAATATTTTCCAGTCAAGAGAGAGAGAGAGAGAGAGATAGAATTGCAAACAAATTGTTGAATTTCCAAGCAAAAAGATGAATTTTCAAACAAAAAGATTAATTTTCTACCAAAAAGAAAGAATTTTCAACGAAATGAATGACTTTTAAAGCAGACACTTGAATTTTCAACCAGATACTTGAATTTTCAACTAAAAACGATTAAATCTCAACCAAAAATAGAATAATCAAAAATTCAGTTAAGAAAATTAATTTCAAACTAAAAAAACCAATTTTCAACAAAATAGTTAAATGCAGTAATATAAAGCTACTTTTGCCAATGAAGAATTATTACCAAATTTTATATGGCAATGAAAAAAAAAATTGGGCACGCTCGGGAAAAAATTCCCTGAGATTTTAGGATTTTCCAAGTATATACAAATTCTCTGGAAATTCCAGGTTTCCCAGACAGGGTAGACACCCTGATAAGTATTGCAACATTTCATTTCATTTTCTACATCTTTGTTTTTAAATTTCCTGTAAAATAGATTAACTAACCTGCATGACCAACTTTTTGAATGTTAAATTCTGGCCACTCTTCCGGTGCATTCGCATTCCTTTTTATTAAATCATATAAATGGTGAACGAATGAAATTAACCAACTGATATGGTTTATTGACAAATACGACATAATTTTGAACTTCTTACTGTAAAAGGAAGGTTAACATTTACTTTTCAGTTACTCTAAGAACATTCAATTGTCAATGACACTTCAAAACTTAAAATGTTCGAAGTAAATGAAATAAAGACTCTTTTTCGGTTGATACAAACAGCTTTCATAATTAAAATTTGCCATACAGAAGATTGATATATTTCATCTAATTTCTTCTTATGTGGTGAAATTTTGAAATAAATAAAATCAGGTGTATGAAGCTAAAGTGAGGTTGTGTATCAGCAAAACATTTAATATTCTTACGTACCTTCGTAAAAATTGAGAAATATATCTGCCAATAGATTAAACTTAATTTCCTGCACTTGAGTTTTGTTTATAATGAAGTTTATAATACAGTGAACAACAGCATCACAACGCCACTCTCTGTTTCCCGTGACATGCACTAGGTGGCGTCGCAAAACGGGCATCCCGGTATGGCACGACTCTGGGCCATGAAATTAGCCCTATCCGGGCCAGATCATGGCAGCCCGATCGGGGCCAGATTGGTATTAGGGAAAATATATAGCGATTTCTGCGAGGGGCAGTTTCATGTACCACAATCGTGTACTGCGCAGCTTTATGCTTCACAAATCTCTACTGCGTATCTCTACGTACTCCATGAATTTAATACCCCCCCCCCCCCCTCTAGAATTATGCCACCACTCGTTTTCACTCTTTTGTACTCCCACTCTTTGACCATGAAATTCCTAGACTTATTATACACTCTAGGGATTTGTAATCTAATTTTTATATTCTGATATTAGAAAGCTTTTTCAAGAAAATATACAAAATACCTCAACTATAAATTTATAAGAAGAATAAAATTTCTTTTTTTATGTCTGGGAAAATTTATAATGGAGAAACTTGGGATAGAACCTATTAAAAACGACATCTTCCAGACTAATAATATTATTAGTCTGGAAGATGTCGTTTTTATTAGGTTCTATCCTAAGTTTCTCAATTATGAAATACAATTCTAACATGTATTTTAAATAATATTTCAAAATACTCAAATGTATTTTGTAGCTGTATTTGAACTACATCAGCTGAGTTATGTTTTCCCAGTGACGTATTTCAACTACATAATGCTGAAATACATGTATTTCAGCAATTTAGTTGAGGTATTTTGTGCCCAGATCTGAATAATTATAGGAACTTACCCTTAAAATATGAACCAAAAACGAAGCAATCGTAATTGCACATACGTACAGCAGAACTGTTATCAAGAGTTCCTGATCTATCGCCATACATTTTCATGAATTTCCGCAAAATTGCCATACATGCACATAATTTGGATAAAAATAAAATAATTTCCAAAAATTGTATTAATTCCCATGAAATAACTGCGGCAAATGTCAGATCCTGGGGTTCTGATTAAAAGTTCTCATGGCCACAACCACCCAAAATGAATTGCTGAGGAGCTAGAGGTCGTCCAAACTCAAAAATAGTCCGAAATTGAATACATTATTCGTGAATATATCAAACGGTATCAATGATACCGTTGATATATAATACGCAATAGCGTAATATAATGGAGATAAGGTTTTAGATGCAGAGACGAAAGGAAATAGATTGCGAAGATTAATGCAAACAACGGAAAAAATGTCGATTTTTAAAATTTTATTTCTTATCTTCTAGATAGAATTTTTCTTATACGTCTCGTCCCTTGCGTTTAATGCACAAGGGTATGGGCAAGATAACAAAATTGTCAACTTGCATAGTTAATTGTTATAAACAAATTGTGTTAACAAATAATCAACATTACAGGTTATTCGCCTTTCAAGTATATTTCTGCCCTGCAATCACTAGCTTTTATCGTTAGAATGATGCGTGGACATGAAAATTTGAGATTACTTGTTATTTGTTTATTTTATAAACAAATTATATAAACAAATGCACATTTTGGGCGATTTTGACCGGAAAGAAATAATTTTTTCTCCTCACCTTGCTGAAATTACATTGCCAATGATTTGTTCTAAAAAAAAGTTTCTAACCTATCAATATTTGTTTATTTTATAAACAAATTATATAAACAAATTCACATTTTAGGGTATTTTAGGTGAAAATAAACCGTTTTATCTTCTGTATTTGCTAAAATTATGTTGGCAATAACGTTTTCTGGAAACTTTTTTCCCACCCATCAATATTGGTTTATTTTATAAACAGTTTATATAAACAAATGTACATTTTTGATGTTCTTAAGCGAAAAGGAATAATTTTTTCTTCTGACCTTGCTGAAATTACATTGCCAATACCAATAATGTTTTCTGAAAAACTTGTTAGCACCCATCAATATTTGTTTATTTTATGAACAAATTAGACTAAAAAATGCCAGTGATATTGTGTGATGAAGTTTGATTACAAAATGAAATCTATTAAATTTGTAACAAATGATGTAAGTGTATACAAATTTTAGTAATTCGAAATCAAAGAGAAATCATTTAAATCACATAGTACATTTGTTTATATAAATTGTTTTTAAAATAAACCAATATTGATAGGTGGGGAGAAAGTTTCCAGAAAACGTTATTGCCAATATAATTTTAGCAAAGACAGAAGAAAAAACGGTTTTATTTCACATAAAATACCCTAATATGTGAATTTGTTTATATAATTTGTTTATAAAATAAACAAATATTGATAGGTTAGAAACTTTTTTTCAGAACAAATCATTGGCAATGTAATTTCAGCAAGGTGAGGAGAAAAAATTATTTCTTTCCGGTCAAAATCGCCCAAAATGTGCATTTGTTTTTATAATTTGTTTATAAAATAAACAAATAACAAGTAATCTTAAATTTTTATGTCCACGCATCATTCTAACGATAAAAGCTAGCGATTACAGGGCAGAAATATACTTGAAAGGCGAATAACCTGTAATGTTGATTATTTGTTAACACAATTTGTTTATAACAACTAAATATGCAAGTTGACAATTTTTTTATCTTGCACATACCCTTGTGCATTAAACGAAAGGGACGAGACGTATAAGAAAAATTTTATCTAGAAGATAAAAAATAAAATGTTAAAAATCGACATTTTTTCCGTTGTTTGCATTAACATAAAAATTAAATAAACAAAAAAATGAAAAATCTACTCTTACCATTTTTCTAAGAATTTAGTTCTGAGTTATTAAAAAAAAAGAAAACTGTAATCGGTGCAAAATTGCGTTCTAAATGTCATTTTGAACCTTGATTTCCGATTTCACCCCACTGTGCGACGCGCTCGGGGCTCGTCGGCTCGATCCGCCTAAGCTCGGCGATCCCCTCTTTCCGCGCGCTGAATCAAAATAATCTGCCTGTATCCTACTGTAACATACTTTTGTCGCATATTTCAGTTATCATAGACCGATAATTTCGTCAATACCATTAGAGACATCTGCTACTATCACAGAAATAACTGATGATGCATCTGATAATGTTCAATACAACTGTTGAAGTCTCTATATTTGTGAGAAATTTCACTTTTGAGCATTTTTGTGAAAAATAAACAATCGTATACAAATCTTAATATTTGTTCACTACCATTTGCACTTCATTCAATACACCATCCTTTCTTCATGTTTCACATCTGCCAGGCGTCCAGCGACAGCTCACTGTTTTTTATTACTTATCAAACATTTCAAACTTATGGGTATACGTGAATATTAATCTTTGCAACATATGATGAGAAAAATTTTAGTTCAAGCTGCAATAGTTTTCTAAAAATGTTGATGACATTTATTTTCTTCCGTTCTCGTTTTTGAAAATGTGATCTCGTTCAGTTTCAGAACTGTAGAATTGAAAGTTTTGCCCCGAATTGAAAATTTCCCGAGATTTTTGCAATGATAATAACATATGTTTCAACTGTTTCAAAGTGACATGGGAATTTCTGAATATAGTCGATATTTGGATATAAGATATTTGAATGTATGATTGATTAAGTTCATAATGTAGGAAAGTAGGTTCTTAGCGTAGGATTGTAGGATGGGTAATATCTAGTTAGCAAGTAGAATGAGATAGGCGTAAGTGCGAAAAAGCAGACCCAGGGGACGGGCGTGGGTCAGTCATCGTCCGGTCACGCTAGAGTAGCCACGTCATTATGTAATCGATATTTGAATTGTTTAGAATATATTTGTTGATTGTATCTCGGCATTTTATTATTTCACCCTCAGTCCCACAATAATATATTCTACTTAGGAACGGAATTGAGAAATACTATAATGATATGAAACAGCAGAATAGGAGTAAGAATTTTCATGTTTTTAGAAACAGGAACTATTTTATGATACACTTCTTGAACTTGAACTTGAAAGAGCGAAAGTGAGCTGGTCTCACTTGTATATATACTGGCCTACACGTCATATTGACAAATAGTATTACATTCAGACGGTGAAATGACATTTCTTTCTTCCAAAAAAAATCATTTTACCGTCTTTGGATCCGTTACCAAAGAACTTAATAAAAGTTATAAAAAAATAAAAGAACAAAAAAAAATTAAATGTCGGGCTGGCGAAATGTTTTGCTGGCCCTGCCATGGTGCTTGCTGCATGGGGAATAGCTTTTGGGGGTTGATGTTGATTGCAAAAATTTGAAAAAACTAAGACAAAAGTAATACGCCCATATAAATTTGATTTTGGATAGTGTCGGGACTGGCGAAATATTTTGCTGGGTCTGCCATGAGGTTTACTGCATAGGGGTTAGTTTTTGGGGGTTGAAGTTAGTCGCACAAATTTGAACAAATCAAGACGAAAATAATACGCCCATATAGAGATGATTTTGGACAGTGTCGGGACTGGCGAAATATTTTGCTGGCCCTGCCATGATGTTTGCTACATATGGAGTAGTTTTTGAGGGTAGAAGTTGGTCGCACAAATTTCAGCAAATTATGACGAAAATAATACGCCCATATAAGGTAAACGTCCCAGTAATCCTGACCTTAGTCCCAGTAATCGTGATGCCAATTTTCTTGCTTTTTATTTCATCTGAATAAATGTAATTTCTATTTGCCATTATAAAATGCTAAAAATAAGTGAGTTTTATCATTAAATGTTACTTTTAAGACATTTTTGTAACAATATATTCAAACTATAACCAAGTTTCACGATTACTGGGACATTTACCTTAAAGCTGATTTTGGAAAGTGTGGGTGCTGGCGAAATATTTTGCTGGCCCTGCCATGATTTTTGCTGTTCAGGGGGTAGTTTTTAGGGGTTGAAGTTGGTTGCACAAATTTGAACAAATCAAGGCGAAAATAATACGCCAATATAAAACTTATTCTGGACAGTGTCGGGGACAGCAAAACGTTTCGCTGGCCGCGCCAGTGTTTTTTTTTAGTCTGGTGTTGCACAAATTATAATTTTGGTTGAACAAATTTGAACAAATTCTGCACTAAATATTTGGCCCAAAAAGATTTTAATTTGCGTGAGTGGTGGGGCCAGCGAAATAGTCCTAGAAAGCAGGATCTATCAGGTCCTGCCTTTCTTCCTAACACTGACCGGGTCTTAGGGGACGTGGTACTACGCAAGAAATTTATGAAAATTTGAAGAATATATGAAAATTTAAGACATTTACGAAAATTTAAAAAAATGTATGAAATTTTTGAAATTCAAGGTAACTTACTGAAATTCATGGAAATGTTTGGTAATTTAACAGTAACTTTCAATAAAACTTTTTCTGGATGTATGTGCATTAGCGCAATACCTGTAATACGCAATAGCTTAATATAATAATTAACCAGTTAACTGGTAGGCTAGAAATCGACGTTGTGTGCCAAAACTGGTAGAAGCAAATAATTCCGTGTTAATCATGAAAGTTCATTTCCTTAGAGTTTTTTAGGTCGCTGATGACGAATCCGGGGTGAAAAATGAAACATTCAAAATGGCGGGTCCGATATGGTGGTCTAGAATGCTAAAATCACGTTACTTGAATGAAAGGCAGTACTGAAGAGTTGTTTAAGTCGCCGATGAATTTCCTAATATATTATCAGCTGATTTAGATTTTTCAATTTTGACCCCGGATTCGTCATCAGCGACCAAAAAAACGACTAGGTACTGACTTTCATTCAAATCACCTGACTTTTGCATTTTAGTTTAACATATTGGATCCGCCATATTCGGTCCGCAATTTTGAATTTCTCAATTTTGACCTTGGATTCGTCATCAGCGACCAAAAATCCTAGGGCATACCAATTTTTATCAAAATCCATTGAGTTTTGTGGCAGTTATTCAAAGTGCGCATATATGCGTCATTACCAGTTTTGGCCTGTATGATTTCTGCGCATATATGCGTCATTACCAGTTAACTGATTAAAAGAAAGTTCAAGATGCACAGACGGAAGGAAACGGATTGTAAAGAAATATTTTTGGAACATATGTTGGCATATGCGTGTGGCTATAATGTAAAATTGCCGAGCATATGTTTGCAAAAATTTCACTTTAAACCTTATTATTTTGATTATTTATACAAAATTTCAAAATTATGATTACACGTGAATATTAATGTTTGTAACGTATGTTGGGAAAAACATAGTCCAAGCTGTAATAATTTAAAAAAAAAATCTTCATTACATAGCATACGAAATGAAATTTTCACCAAATTAGGTTCAAAAATTTCATATTCAATCTTTACGTGTTACGTACAAACTCAATTTCCTTCTAACATATGTTAGAAAAATTGTCCTCAACATTCATTTCCTGCCGTCTAAGTATCAAAAAAGTTGGCCTCGTTCAGTTTCAAAACAATAGAATAAAATGTTTTGTCGCGCACTGAAAAATATTCTTGGCAAAATACGTACAATGATGATAAACATGTGTTTCGAATTTTTCAAAAGGAAACGCGAATTTTTTGATATAGTGGATATGTGGATATAAGACATTTTAAGGTAAGATTGACGCATTATAATATTGGACTCTACTTACGAACAGCATTGCGGAACAATATTAGCGCGTAGAAGAGTAGGATACACGTAGCAGTTTTCATCTTCCTCGAAGGAAGAACTGCTCTCTGGTGACTTTCTTGATCTTCAACTGCAAAGACCTTAAACTAGCTGTATTTATCTAGACTAGACTATTATGTGCGCGCGCAAGCGCGCGCTCACTTTTTGTATCCGTTTTTCTCCTTCACTTCAAATTTCTTGACTAATCAAATTCTTGCTGAAATTATATTCTCAAAGAATGTATTCAGTGAATGTAATTCAGTATTTTGAAGAAAAAATAAAAAATGTTTGTACAATGACATTTACTTGTACTTTCACGACCATTTTTTTAAATGTAAGCATCAATATACATCGCTAATTCATTAATAAATTAATACATATAATTTAAAAAAATCCTATTCTGATCCAATTCTCAGTTCTCAATATCAAAATCATTGAACATTTATTTGCGCTGGAATCTTTAAATAAATTTTTATAGAAAAAGAAGAGCGTGTCAGAATACATCACTGAATAATAAAAGCATATGCACATATCATTTTAAAAATTGAATTGAAATCCTGATTTCATCGCTAGTTTTGTACATCTGTGAATCAAGGAAAATCGCGAAATCATTAAATAATTATCATATTATAACGTTCAAATAATTCAGAAAAACAACAGCGTACGACAGAACATTAAAAATATATCCACATATAATTTTGAAAATTGAATTAAGAAAAATGCCTCTATTTTTCGTGCTTATCTCAGCGATACATTAAGACCCACTCCTCCATGCCTCAGGGAAGTGAATTGAGAAAATTCAAACTTCGACATATTGAAGCTTGGAGTCTCCTTAAAATGAGACCAAGAGATCAAATGAAATATTCACTTGTTTTCGACTTATGATAAAAAATGTGGAGGTATGTCCAAGACGAAAGTCAGTTCGTAGAGCGGCAGTCGAATGTCGAATTTAAATCTATTGTTAACGTGCGAGAAACAATAGATAAAAAAATGTAGTCACCAATGGATCGTCCGATTTTCGTCTTGGTTATACTTCCACGTTTACCATGACAATTTTGAGAACCAGTCGATATTTTATCGTGTTGCTAATCTCATTTTAAAGATGATATTTTCAACTTCAATTCCGACAACCTTCCATTTTTTTCCATTTCCTTCTCTGAAACGTGCAAAAAGTGGAATTTTTAAAAACGAAAGTTGGTGACAAACATTTAAAATAATTATATGATTAACTATTCGAGCTAGACGTCACAATCATGATAGGATAGGTGTAAATGTCATGAAGGTTAGCATAATTGGTACATCGTTACATGATAATGCATACGACTTTTTTGAAAAAAATATTCTAAACGTAAAAATAAGTTATAGATGTATAAATAGTAATATTTTTCAAGTGTAACATGCATTTGCGCAATTATGTTTTATCCTTGTATCGGTTAAAGACCTCTCAATTTCACGAAATGAAATCAACTATCCAAAATTTTAAGTTATAGTGCCCGATTCTGATCAAATCGATCCGATACTCCAACCTGAAATTTTGGCTTATCTTATTTTATTGTAAATATGTACCAACTACGCTAACGCTAACCTTATTGACATTTCCACCTATCCTATTATAACCATAACGTCATGCTAGATTACTCAATTGTAATAGAGGTATGAAACATAAATAAACGTTTATTGCACATATCATAGCCAATATTGAATGATATAATATTATTGTCATTAATCAATTCTTGTTACCACCAAAATAAAATAAAAAATTTGATAATTATATGGCTCAATATTGGAAAAATTAATCAGTTTACAACGTAAAAATAATGAACAAATATTTCCATTGAATTATTCAAATGAGCTTTACTTTATATTTTCATGAAAATTAACATTTCAAATCAATTTCAAAAGAAATTGAAACATATTTACATAGAATTGTGAGAACGGAATTGAGATACTCATTCCAAAATAGCACAAACATTTAAAAAAATTATATAGTTGCAACAGAGATATGCGAAATATAAATCTATTTTCATTTCATGAATTATAACCAATATTAAACTGCATGACCTTGAAATGAATAACGAATTAATGCCCCTTAATAGAGAAAAATTATAGTTCAATCTTTATATATTTTAATATTGCAAAAACACTAATCAGCTGATAATTAATTATTAATTTTCCAACATAAAAAGCAATGAACAATTATTCCCATTAAAACATTTAAATAATGTTCATTTTATATTTCTGAAAGAATTCTCATTGTTATCCACCTTTTAAACTAATTTCAGAAAAAATAAAAACCTTATTTTGAAAATTGAATTCAGGTAATCATTTCACAACATCACGAAAACTTACAAAAATGTTATAATTGAAATAGAGGTATTTTGAAAATGAATAAACTTTCATCATATGAAAGATAGCCAACATTCAATTACATCACCCTCAAGTAAATAATCAAATTATGTTTGTTAATATTAAAAAAAATCAATCTTTAAGTAATTTAATATTGTGCAAAAAATTAATTAGCTAATAAATAATCAATCAGTTCAGAAACATTTTGAAAATGATGTCACTGGCATAGGGATATTTTAAATATAAAAAAACTTTTATTATACCAAATATATGCAATATTCAATTACATAACCTTGAAGTAAATAATCAATTTAAAAAAATTGAAATTCAATATGTACAACATTTAATATTGTGACAAAAAAATTAATCAGTCAATAATCAATCAGTCACTTTACAAAATAAAAAGTGTTAAATAATAACTTTCATTACAAAATTGAAATAAATTTCCCTTTTTTTTTAATGTTGAAATTTCATTTCTGAAAATTTTAATTATCAATAACCTTTCATACTAATTTCCAGGAAAAAAATAAAACTCATGAACATTGTACATATAATTTTGAAAATTGAATTCAGATACTCATTTGACATCATAAATATTATAAACAAATTACATCACTGTAATAGGGATAGGTTTAAAAAAATAAAATTGTATTATACTAATTATATGCAAGATTCAATCACATCACCTTATAGTAAATAATTAATTTATGTTACTTGATATAGAAAAATTGAAATTATATATTTATGTTATTTAATGTTGTAACCAAATTAATTAGCCAATAATGAATTAATCATTCCATAACACAAGAAGCATTGAAAAATTATTTCATTGAATCATTCAAATAATTTTTACTTCGTATTTTTCTGAAAATTCTAATTATTAATAACCCTTTAAACTATTCCAGAGAAAATTAAAATATATATGCACATAATTTCGAGATCCAAATTCAGATACTCATATCACAACGTCGCAAAAGTAAAAAAAAATATAATTGTAGTATTTTAAACATTAACAAACTTTTATTATACAAATTATAGTCAATAGTCAATTACACAACCTTGAAGTAAATAATCCGTTTATGTTACCTAATCAAAAGCAATTAAAATTCAATAATCATGTAATTTAAAATTGTTGAAAAAAAGAATCAGCTAATAATTAATTAATCTGTTTATAACATAAAAAACATCCTACTATAATTTTCATTCAAACATTGTAATAATTTTTATTTTACATTTGAAAAAAAAATCCACTATCATTTCTGAAAATTTAATATATTAGTAACCTACCATACTAATTTCAGAAAAAAATAAAAACATATTCAAATATAATTTCGACGATTGAATGCAGACACTCGTTTCACAACATCAGAATCATTTCGAAAATAATGTTATTAGTGGTATTTCAAATCTAAATAAACTTTTATTATGCAAATTATATCCAGTATGCAATTACATTACCTGAAAGTAAAGGATTAATTTATGTTTCTTAATTTAAAACAATTTAAATTCAATACTGTGGTAAAAATTAATCAGCTAATAATTAATTAAATAGTTCACAACATAAATACTGAGGCGATTTATATGTTTATAATTTATAAATTTTGGCGCCCGAACAAAGGACTTGATTTATTTGTATAAAATGAACTGTTTTAATTAATGTCAAATTTCAATTATACGCCAATAAATACGCGATCTGAAGGTTTTCCATTAGAAAAAGAAGTAAAAAAACTAAACGGAGACATAAAAAAAGAGATTCTTTTGATAAATTTTCTGTAAAAAGAAATTTGGTAGAAATCATGGCTCAGGAAACGATTCATAATTTGCAAACTGAAATTGAGGAATTAAGGCGATTAAATAATACTGAACATGAGGAAATAACAAGGTTACGAAATCCTAACAATCAGCAACCTAACCGTGAACAGGGGGGTGACGCGGGTCATGTAATAAATAATTTAGTAATGGGCTTAAGAAATTTAAACATCGATGCTAAATACCAAAGTTTGAAAATGACTTGGGAAAAAATCCGAATGGATTCTTAGGATCATTAGAAAAATATTGTAATGCCAAACAAATCCCTGAAACACAAAAATTACTACTTGTAGAGAATGCTCTGGAGGGTAGAGCACGAACATGGTTCGATATCCATCGTGATAGCTGTGAAAATTATGCCGCATTCAAAACGAGATTTTTAAACGAATTTTATTCTATCCCAGTTAGGGTTAAAATTAAATCACAGTGGTCAGCAAAACGTTTTGATCCTAGCAAGGAGAATCTGCAAGCTTTCTTCCTTTTGCAATATAAAGAAGCGCAGTTTTTTTTACCAGCTTTAGAATCATACGAGACTATTATGTGCGCGCGCAAGCGCGCGCCAACGTTTGTGTTCACGTTTCTCCTTTACTCAATTTTCGAATCACTATTTATTCCTTCAAATTCCTTGACCAATCAAATTCTTGATTTTATAACACAAAAAGTTGTGAAGAATTATTTGCATTGAATCGTTGAAATAATTTTTACTTAATATTTTTATGAAAATTTGAATGATTAATAGCCCTTTAAGAGAGAATTAAAATATATGTGCACATAATTTCGAAATGAAAAATCAGATATTCATTTCACAAAATCCCAAAATTTAAAAAAATATATAATTGGATTAGAGGTATTTTAAACATTAACAAACTCTTATTATACAATGTATAGTCAATAGTCAATTATATAACCTTGAAGTAAATAATCAGTTTATGTTACCTCATCAAAAGACATTAAAATTCAATCATCATGTGACTTAAAATTGTTGAAAAAAATAATCAGCTAATAATTAATTAATCTGTTTATAACATAAAAAACATCCTACTATAATTTTCATTCAAACATTGTGATAATTCGTATACTAAATTGTGAAAAAAATTCACTATCATTTCAAAAAATTTAATATATTAGTAACCTTCCATACTAATTTCAGAGAAAATAAAATCATATTGACAAAATAATTTTAAAAATTGAATGCAGAACTCGTTTCACAACATCAGAATCATTTCAAAACTAATGTAATTAATGGTATTTCAAATTTGAATAAATATTTATTATGCAAATTATATCCAGTATTCAATTACTAAACCTGGAAGTAAATGATCAATTTATGATTCTGAATTTAAAACAATTCAAATTAAATATATATGTAATTCGATTTTGTGGTTAAAATTAATCAGCTAATAATTAATTAAACAGTTTACAACATAAAAACCCTCAAGCAATTAATTTCATTGAAACAATCAAATTATTTTCACTCCATATTTTTTTTTTCTTCAATTTTGACCTTCATTTCTGAATATTTTGATTAATTAATAAGCTTTTTGAAAAAGTCCAGAAAATTTAACTTCTAGTAGAATCAATAATTATTCAATCATTTATAAACACAAAAAGCATCACACAAATATTTTAATTTAAATATTCATTCAATTTTGAATTAACATTTTCAAAATGTTTACTTGCATAACTTAAATTTAAATTACTAATAATCTTTTATACAAATTTCATAACAAATCAGAACATGATTTCGAAAATTGAATTGAGATAAACATTTCAGATCATCGCAAACATTTAAAAAAATTACATAATTATAATGGAGGTAGTAAAAAAACTGCTATTATAAAAATTATAGCCAATATTCAATAACATAACCTTGAAGTGAATAATCAATTTATGTTATCTAATTAAAATTAATCATAATTCAATATTTATGTAATTAAATATGGTGAAAAAAATTAATCAGCTTATAATCAATCAGTTTAGAGCATGAAAAGTATCAAATAATTATTTTCATTGAAACATTAAAATAATTTTAACTTTATATTGTTATTAAAATTTGAATTATTAATAACCTTACAAACTTATTCCATGAAAAATAAAAGCATTTGTAAAAACAATTTTGAAAATTCAATTAGATACTCATTTCGCAAATTCAGAAGCAATTTGACATTTACGTAACTGGAATAAGGCTATTTTAAACATAAATGAACTTCTATAATACAAATTTCAGCCAATATTCAATTAGATAATCTCAAAATAAATAATTAATTCATGTTACTCAATCAAAGAATATTAAATTTCAATCTTAATGTAATTTGATATTGTGAACTTTATTGTTCAGCTTATTCTTAATTAATCAGTTCACAACATAAAAAGTATGAAAAAATTACTTTCATTGAATCTTTTAAATAATTTTTACCTTATATATATTTTTCTTTAAATTTTGACTTTTCTTTTATTAAATTTAATTTACTAATCATCTTTTAACTAATTCCAGAAAATTTAATTTTCAAAAGAAGCAGTTAATATTAAATTAATGAGTTCATAACATAGATAGCTTTTAATAATTATTTTCATTGAAATATTAGAATAACTTGTATTTAATATTTATCTAACAATTTAAATTATTAATAACCTTCCAAAGTAATACCAGGAGAAATTGAAATGTATGCACATATAATTTTGAAAATTGAATTCGGATACTCACTTCACAACATCACAAATATTTAAAAAAAGTTATATCATTGTAATGGAGATATATTAAAGAAAAAATACATTTTTATCATAAAAATATCAGCCAATATTAAATCACATAACCTTAATGTAAATAATCAATTTATTTGACTTAATTGAAAACAACTCAAACCAAATCTTTATGTAATTCACTTTTTTGAAAATAAGAAATCATTCAATAGTTAACAATAGTTTATTCATCTTTTCAGAACATACAAATCAATCAACAATATTATTTGCTTTGGAAGATCAAAATAACTTCTATCTTATATTTCTCTGAAAATTTCAATTATTCTGTATTAAGAAAATTAGTTAGACTTATCGAAATTTGTTTAAGCGGCAGTAGGGGTGGAATACGGGCAAACGGAAGTTTATCTGAATAGTTTTCGATCCGCGATGGCCTGAAACAGGGCGATACACTTTCGCGCTTTCTTTTCAAATTAGTTTTAGAATACGTGGTTACGCAAGTGCAGGCGAATCCTACCAGTGCTACCCTCAATGGGGTAATACAAATTCTTGGATATGCGGATGATCTCGACTTACTAAGGAATGATAAAGAAACGTTAGCTAGAAATGCAGAAATCGTGATCAGAAAAGCCAAAGATATTGGCTTGGAAGTTAGCGAATCGATCACAAAATATATGACCGTCGTTAGATCCGAACAAAGCAATCAAGAAGGGCATCTAATGGCCGGAAATATGAAATTCGAAAGGGTTAAAGAGTTTAAATACTGCATGCCCTCTACGGGTCAGCAAATATTAATAGAGTAATGGAAGCGCGTAAATTAAGATGGGCGGGGCATGTAGCAAGAATGGACAATGAAAGAACAGTGGCGCAAGTTTTCAGACGGAGACCGACTGGTAAGAGACCCCTAGGCACACCGAGAAACAGATGGGAGAAAAATCTAAGGGATGATCTAAAAGAACTAGGACATGATTACGTAAACTGGATGGAGGATGCACAGGACAGAGATGTGTAGCGGTCTCGGGTAGATGAGGCAATGAACTTTCGTAATCTAGGTACATAGAAGGTGCCAGTTTAAATGTGTATACATTCAACACTGCATACTGCAAGCTCCAGGTGAATTATAGTATTTTTGTCATTCCATTGCGTGATGCCTTGTTGCAAACATGGAGCTAAATAACATTTTGAATATTATTATATTATATTATATTTAAGGATAGAACTCGAGAATATTTATTATAAATATTTAAAATGTGGCCTGAAATTGGTAATTTTATACTTGTTTATGTAATAACCGTATTCTATGTTTGAACCAACAAACATTTTCTGTTAATTGTTTTAACTGAGAATGTAATTATTCAAAATATATCTTTTTGAATAAGTTTTTATATTCAAGAATGATTAATCATAAAATAAAAGTTTGCAAAACGTGATCGTGTCGGCAATTCGTTCAAAAAAATTCATTTGCCAAAATTTCCCCTCATTGCTTAACGAAAATTCAAAACATTTTGCATACTTGAGTGAGTAATTACAAATACAATCACTATCCTCTATTAAATTTGCAAAACGTTCATGATACGGCAACATTAATAATTATGAAGAAATTATTATTTTGTTAATATTTCCCCAGCGAAAATACCGAAGATTTTGTGAAATGTTGTTTTTGCTTTTTTCAATTAAGAAGAAACTATTATATGATTCGCAAAACTGAATACATAACAAAAAATATAGTTTGTTAAATTACTGCTAAATTTTTTGCAATTTGACTCCTAAAATTCCAGAGAAAATTGCGAAGGTATATGTGGGAATATGCAGGAATATAAGGGAATATTTGGGAATTAATATCAAGAATATTTGTGGATAAGAAAAGAATATATGGAAATATTTAGTGAGTGTACCAGGAATATCAGAGTGATCGAAACTATAAATTTAAAAAAAAATGGTAATTTCTGAATATTATAATAAAAATTTTGTTTTCATAACTCAGTTATCGGAAGTTAGACTTTTGATGCTTGATGGAGCAAAACCTTCGGTATTTCCGCTGGGGTGTGATAAACAAAATAATAATTTGTTTATGAATAATAATGTTGCCGCATCACGAACGTTTTGCAAATTTAATACAGGATGGAGACTGAGTTTAAAATTACTCACTCAAGTTTGCGAAATATTTTGAATTTTCGTGGAGCAATGGAGAGCAAATTTTGCAAATTAATTTTTTAAAATAAATTGCCGACCCAATCACGTTTAGCAAAATTTGATTTTATGTTCAGCATATGAAAAAAATACACAATTTTTTTGAAGACCTTCGGAATTTTTGTTAATGGATTAGCTATTTCCAGTGGTCTATAGGGTCCACCACGAAAGAATAGTAAGGAGTGGTATCACCCTATGTGTACGGTGAGCAGAGGTGGGACAAGTGACGTCCAAGAATTAGTTAATGCTTGCTATGAATGAAAACTCGTATGCTGCCCCATGCACATGCGCAGAGCTGTTTTCGGAGTCATGTGTTATACCCACTCACCTACACTGTTAGAAAAATCTGTATGAGATTTAATATACATGTGTGTGAAGCAAATATGCACTACCGCTACTGAAATGTAACATACATGGGTGTAGTGAATTTAATATACATGTGTATTAAATTTAATATACAGGTCGGTATAGCAGTGTGCATGAAAACTCAAAGTGCTTTCATTTCTTTAAATCTTGTCAAATATTCGCAATTAAATTAATAATCTAGAATTCGTCGACTGAATTGTTATTTATAATGAAAGTGCGACGTACGGGTGGAACTTTTTCCAAAATCCAGTCTAAATAGTAGAAATTTAATGCTAGTACAGTTGATTGTAGGTTCGGTCTATTATTTGTTTGCTTAATTGACCTTTTCGACTTAAAATCCAGTCATATTTTTGATTAACTGGAAGAAGGTATCATGTTTTATTATTTAGAGTCGAAGATTCATGTTGATCTTATTTTGAATTTGTGTAAAATGGAATTATCTGATTTTTCTTGTAAGTGATTAACATGAATGTATATGAAATTTAATATACACGCTCTTAATGTCGATTTCATACGATTGATATATTAATTTTAATACACATGGGTTGGGTGTGTATCACGTTCCTGAATTGAAACGAGAAGGAAACTGTCATCAAAAATGGATGGATTCCGTAAGTAAGGAATAAAGTTAATTTCAGTGAACAAAATATTGTAGGTTATTATGTGCAAAAGTTTTATATTTTATGAGCATTAAATAATTGCATGTGATTATTACTTTATAATAATGAAAATGTAAAAAATAATATAAATTATTGAACGTCTAGTTATATAGCTGCTCATTCATCCTGAAAACGTATTATTCCAGTGAATATTGTATTACAGGCTTTTGTTCGACTAAACCGACAGCACAGAAATGTTCAAAACACATGTTTGAAACTTCAAACACGTAGGAACTCTTTACTTTTTAAATTGTAAGTCTCCAGAATTGAAAAATTCCAAAACGGTATTTAGAATTAAAAACGTTAGCTTTCCAATTTAACCCTTCTCCACATAATTTTGTGAAAAAATTCTCTCTCTACAATTAAACGAAAAAAGAATTTGAAAAATTCAAAGAAGAATTTTTTAAAGCCCACGGAGAATGAAAAGAACTTAATAACTGAGTCTCTGCTTGATGATCCATATGAATCGATTTACGTACACAGCGAATTCCACCACGTCTATAGTAGCAAATTATGTATTTGAAGAATAGAATTTAGACAATTTAGTTTACAGATGAAAAAATGGTCAAAATTATCTGAATTTCACGTTTTTGTTTGGTTCATTTGAGCCTACAACCATTTTACATGAAAAGTACCTATAATGCTGAAATTAACAAGTATTTCAATAATAAATAATAATAATTGAGAAAAATGTTTATTCAAATTAACATAGTACTTAAAATTAAATCAAAGCATAATATTATTTAATGTGAAGTTAGGTATGTTTAAGAATGAATTCAATTGCTTCAGCAAGAATGTATAATGTTGTAGGTCATCTGAAATTTGATAAATTTGCCTGCTTACTATCACATTTTTATTGTTTGTATATAATAAACAAAATTGATCTTGAATGAACGTTTTCTTTTTTTAATCACACTGCAATATTATGAATTTCGATCACCAAATAAATAATTGAAACTCCTCTACTGAAGATTGATGTTTATTCCATCAGTAATTTCTAACATGAGTTCAGCCGTACGCACGACAAAGATTTCAAACGGCGCGGGCGTACATCCAGTCTGTTACATTCTGGGCCTGTCCTGGCCCTCTGCTGTAGAATTGTCGAAGTCCTTAGTCGCCGCTAAATTTGAATTAATTTTGATTAATTCAAATTTACAATAAATGTTATAATTCAAATTGATGTTCTCAAGCTGCCAATTAATGATGAATCATTCCCTAAAAATCTGGAAAATAGGCACTTCAAGCAAAATGAAAAACACTTATTTTCAATAAAGTAATAATATGTCATTTATTCAATTAATAATTTGTTATAATTAAGGTGACGCACTCTCACAATTCAAAAGAAATTATTCGCTCGATTTTGTAAATTGATTTTACAGTTTGGTTTTTAAACGTTCGAAAGCAATAAATTATTTATTCACAAAGACTTTTTGCAAAACAATGACGGATCCAGGATAGAGGAACTAAACAAAATTTTCGATTTCATCAATCAAATACATCCTGATATCCAGTTCACTATGGAAATTGAACAAAACGGAAAATTACCTTCCTTGGACGTACTAGTTTATAAAAGATCCGATAACACATTAGGACATGAAGTTTACAGAAAACCTACGCAAACAAACAGATTCCCGCATGCTTCCTCCCACCACCACCCATCTCAAAAGCAATCGGTCATCAATTCGCTTGTATACAGAGCTGTCTCCAGAACAGATAAAGATAACTTACAAAAGGAATTACAGAATGTTAAACAAATCCTCATACAAAACGATTACACAAACAAACAAATTAATAAAGCAATAAGAAGGTACACTCAAGAAAACAAGTCAACACAACCTCCTAAAGAAAGAGAGAGAGAGACAACCACCATCCTACCTTACATTCAAGGTATCACGGAACAAATAGGAAGAATTCTTAACGAACACAACATCCAAAGTATATTGAAACTACCTGCAAAAATAGCATAACTTCCAAACAACCCTAAAGATAAGAAGGAACCTTTCTGTGATCCGGAAGCATATCAAATCCCTTGTTCTTGTGGTAAAGTCTATATTGGAGAAACCGGGAGGGCGGTAAGTCAACGTGTAAAGGAACATGAGAGTAAAGTCAGACTGGAACATTTCACGCAATCAGCAGTAGCTGAGCATCATATCGAAACAGGACATAGTATTTTATTCGACAAAACAACCGTCATTGCCAACACGTACAATAAATTTCCAAGAAAACATAGAGAAGCAATCGAATTCTTGAAAAACCCTAATAACATCAATAGGGACAATGGATATAATACCAATCCGATTTGGCTTTCCGTCCTCCCGGGTTTTTTAAAAAAGACTTGTTTGGCCAATCAAGTTCAACCAGTCGCCACCATGGGGCTCTCGAGCCAATCACAGGCATCGTAGAGAATACACATAGGAGAACGACATAACCTGAAACTTCAGTTTCAGGTCAGCCCTGAAGAAGTGACATGCAATGTTCACGAAACGTCGGTAACATTCATAGTTTCACACACGATTGAAACCCGAAAAATGTTTAAATTTTTAATTTAAAATTAAAAATTAAAAATTTAAATTTACTATAATGAATCATCGTGAAAGTATGAGATCTATTAATAAAGAACTCTACGGGGAGAGTTAACTTACTAAAACTAACACTTTTAGTAAGCTCAGGTCTTCTCAAGCTAAGCTAACATCTTTAGCTTTCCTAAGCTAATGACCGATCCGACGATAACTCAAGCTTGAGTTCAGAATGAATCTGTCCGCGGCATCATTTTTACCTCCTTTATAGACTTTCTTCTCCTACAGAATTTTATTGATCAAAAGGGGACTGTGGTCCCTTAGTCACAAGTTTTTACCATCGTAAATACTTAAGAATTCGTCCAGAATATTCTACCCCTAAAATTGTCATTCAAAATGCTGCTACGCGATAGCTAACTTTGAATTTTAGTTCAGTCAACAGCTTCCCTAAGCCATACATGCCTAGAATAAATCTAATCGATAAGTGAGCTAGTCCCACACACCATCATTAAGTTCCACAATTTATTACTTAGCTTCTGATTCAACCAAAAGGAACATTCGAGAATCATGACAGCAATCAGCTATTAATTCTGTGACACAACTATGACTCAGCTCCCCTGACTTATGCTTCCCACGCTCCCTAATATGTCTCAGCTTATCATTGCTTGATTTTCGGGCATAATTTCCTAATGGGTGACTTCTTTTTTATTCTAGAATATTTAAATTTAAGTTAAAATTTGGAAATTTATCTAAAATCAAAATTTCCCGCTAAAATACTTGGTTATTCATGGTAAGGTAGATTCCAATTTTTCCCACTACAACTGTTATCAAGTTTTTGCCATAGACTGAAGAGTTTTCTCAAAAGAGGATCGTGATTCGTTACAAGTCGTAGGAGACAGAGCGTGTGAATACACCTTCAGGAATTCTTACCCAGAGAGAACACCTTCTACTTTAAAGGCCGTGGCGACTTTAAAGAGCTGTTACATTTATTGTCACAAAGAGCTATATTTGCATAATTGATAGTTAAATTGCCCGTGAGCGCAAATAATTTAAAAAGTTATAAATATTGCAAATGGAAACACTCGTTGGGTCATTGCAAGAAGCAATGACAGTTACTCTTAACTCACGGTAATATTCTCCGTTTACCCATCAGAGCAGGTAATAGCAGACAGATTACTCCCACCATAGGTAATATTTATGTTCTACCTACACAAGCGAGTAAAAATACGGAATTACCTGCAACAAAATTTACTCCTAGTTTTTTCTGTGTTTCATCGATCGCCGATAATTATTTCGATTTATATACTTTCACTATTACTTTCAATGTAAGTTTTTAATAAAGATATTATATCTTTGGTTGTTACGACTGACTTTCTCAATACACGGCGTAAAATAAAATGTATTTCAGTAATTTTTCTACATTTCTAATCCAGTAGCATGTGTTCTTCTTTACCATGATATGCGCGTTATATTTAGGCCGATATTATTGTATGTATTATACACTATATTCTACTCGATTAGAATAGTTGAATGAAAAAATGGTCTCAGTTCGTGGCGCCACCGTAGTGATTTATTACAAATGAACAAATATAAAGTAAAAATTAATTTAATTTTTCAATGAAGCTTATAGTTCCATGCTTCTTATTTTCTGAACTGATTGATTAATTATTTTTCTGAAGTATTTGTTACGTTGTGAAATGACTATATATGAATTAAATTTTCAAAATGATATGTATATATTTACTTTATTTTTTTTCAAATCAGTTTTGATGTTTATTATTGAATTGAATGGATATAAATGCAATTTCGAACAAAGAACATATATATAACTATTAACTGATTTCATTAAAACTTATATTTTCTGGAATAAATTTAAAAGGTTATTGATATAATTCAAATTGTCAGGAATGGGAGTTCAAATTTGAAAAAAAATATAACGTGAAAATTATTTGAATTTTTCAATAAAAATTATAGACTAATGCTTAAATCAGTATCTGAATTTAATTTTCAAAATCATACCTGGATTCTATGTTTACATTTTTTCGAAAATTAGTGCAAAAAAAAATGTTTCAATGAAAATGATTGAATTGAATTTGTTTCAATGAAGTAAGATAAATTGATTATTTACTTGAAGGTTATGTAATTGAATATAGGCTATTATTCCTATGATAGAAGTTTCTATAGTTTAGTGCTTCTTATTTTTTTTTTTTTGAAGTGATTGATTATTTTTCAGCCGATTAATTTTTTTTCAAATTATTAAATTACATGAAGGTAGATTTTGATTTGTTTCGATCAAGTACATAAATTCATCATTTACTTTAAGGTTATGTCATTCAATATTGGCTATAATTCGTATAATAAAAGTTTATTTACATTTAAAATACCACTATTCCAGTAACGTGATTTCTGTCAATGTTTATGATGTTGCAAAATGATCATCTGAATATAATTTTCAAAATTATATGTGAATATTTTTTTTATTTTCTTCAAATTACTAAGAAAGGTTACTCATAAATCAAATTTTCTGGAATAAAAGTGAAAATTCAAAAAGAAAATGTGAAGTAAAAATTGTTTGAATGCCTGAATGAAAATTATAGTTTAATACTTTTTATGTTGTGAACAGATTATCAATTTTTAGCTTATTAATGTTCTTCACAATATTAAATTGAGTAGATATTGCAGTTTGATTTGTTTGAATTAAATAAATTGATTATTCATTTCAAGGCTATGTGATTGAATATTGGCTATAATTTTTATAATAAAAGATTATTTATGTTCAAAATACATCTATCCCAATTGTAAAATTTTTTTAAATTTTTTGATATTGTGGAATGAGTATCTAAATTCTGCTTTCAATATTATATGTACATATTTTTTACTTTTCTATGGAATTAGATGGAAACATTATTAATAACTCAAATTTTCAGAAAAATATACAGTGAAAAATTATTCAAACGTTTCCATGAAAATAAGTGTATATTGCTTTTTATGTTGGGAAATGATTAATTATTATGTACATATATTTAAATTTGTTACGAAATTATTTTTGAAGGTCATTAATGAATAAAATGTATAGAAATGTAATTTCAAAAGAACAAAATATATACTGCAAAAATTATTTGATTTTATAAATTAAAATAATTGTTTAATGCTTTTTATTTTGTGAACTGATTAGTTAATCATCAACTGATTCTATTAAAACTCACATTTTCTGAAATTTGCTTGATACTTTCAATGAAAGTACAGTGGTTTTATTTCTACAAGTCTGTTTCTACTGAAAGTATTAGAGTCTTATGCAATTGAAAATCAAAATGTTAAGTCTTACTTAGTTTTAAGCAATGAATCTTGAATAAGATTATTCTTTAACCCGTAGTGGTCACACTGGGTCCATTGGACCCCAGGCTTGATATTGATAAAATTGATAACTTCAAACTGTAAAATAAATGTACTTTTCTTCAAAGCTTGTTATAATACTATTTTTTCTTCAAACTACAATATTTTGAGAGTAAGACGCAGAAAGCGTTTTTGATCAATCTCAAAAATTGAAATTTTGATGAATATTTTTGTGAAAGAAGTCAAATTTCCCGAAAAAAAATGTTTCTCGCGTTTTTTAACATAAAAAATTTGGAAATGAACAAATTATTGGATTATGAAGAGGAAGTCTTCAACTAAATTCCAGTTCGAGGTTTGAGTCGATATATAAAAAAGAACGCAAATGGCAACTGTTTTTCTGCGTGGGCTCCATTGGACCCAGTGTGACCACTACGTTATTTTTAGAAGGTGTGACCACTACGGGTTAATATAAAAATCTATAAGATATTATAAAAGAAAACGACAGATTTTTCAAAAAAAAAAAAAATCTTGAACTATATTAAAATGGGAATTATATTAGATAAAAAATTTACAAGAATAAGAAATTTTAACTTCATCAGAATCTAATTAAAAAACTGAACATTAAATATTCGAGGGGAGTAAACCACATGCAGTTTTTATCTTTATTCGAATTCAAAACTTCAAAGAAATTCAATCAGTTTATAATTAATTTAATGAATTCAAAGAATCCCAAAAAAATCAAAAGCATATGAACCGTAAAGCTTATAGGGTGCATCTTAGCAACTAAGGCTTCGATTATATTACTAAAAAAAATGTTGTTCGTTGACAAGAATGCTCTTAAACGGTTTTTATGTTACCACGACCCCAAAATAAGATTTTGAAAGTTCTAGGATCCAATATTTGACCAGTTCTGAGGAAACATCCTTCCAAGTAGGCTACGTCTGGACCAGTCAACCCGGAATTTCCGGACGACTAGCCAATCTTATAACAAATATTGACCCAAATCATCCCAAATTTCAGGACAATACATATACAGGACAATACATGAATTTTTAATCAAGTAGTTGAATTTTCAACTTATAAATAGTACATTTTAAACCAAAAATGGATAAATGCAATTTTCAGATAAAAAAAAATCATTTTGAACCAAAAAAGCGAATTGTCAACAAAAAAATTCAAATTTTAAATGAAAGAGGTGAATCTTCAACAAAATATGAATTTTTAACAAACATGAATTTTCAACAAAGTACATTAACTTTCAACACGGAAATATGATCTTCTAACAAAAGAATTAATTTCCTACCAAAAAGTTAAATTTGCATAAAAAATAGTTTAATTTTTAACCTTATAGTTAAATTTCTAACAAAATATGAATTTTTAACAAAAAAGTTAATTTTCAAGCGAATACTTTAACTTTCTTTCAAATTGTTGAATCCTGAATCAAACCACACTAATTTTGACTCAAACAGTTACATTTTTCATCGTAAAGGATGAATTTATGACCAAAAAGATTCATTTTCGACCATAAAGACGATTTCAACAAAATGCATGAAATACATTAAAATTCCAGAAAGTTGAATTTTCAACTTATAAAGGACAAATTTCTAACGAAAGTTTTTCAGATCAAAAAATAAATTTTGAACAAAAAAAAAACGAATTGCCAACAAAATAGTTACATTTCCAACCAGAGATAAATGTTCAACTAGAGTGATGAATTTAAAAAAAAAATGCATTTTCAACAACAATTCAATCCAAAAGATGAGTTTTTAACCCAGAAGGTGGAATTTCAAACCCAAAAATATGTTTTAACAAAAAAGTTAATTTTCCGCCAAAAAGTTAAATTTTCACATTATTCGATTATTGTTACTGGTACTCAGATGACTAATAGTCAAATGTTAATAAGTTTATCAAATATTATATATAAAACAATCGAATAAAATGAAAAATAATTCTATTATAAAATTGTATTGTTTACTTATAATTTATTTAATTCATAATAAATTACACAAATATACAAATTTACGAATTATTGTTTACTTAATATAATAACCGTGAGGGAGATGGTAGTGATTCTATAAGATTTAATTCTACATAGAGAAACTCTAAATCGCTAATTAAAACTCTACACTATGAAAAGAAATTCTACAAGCAATATTTTAATAATTAATTCTTTGAAAATTTCAATTAATTTTGTGTACAATAATTGAACCGCTGGCGATCAAAAGGGGATACGCCCGAAACGCCGTCGTTTTAGTTGGCCCCTGGGTCATATTTTTTTTCAGGTCAAATTTTAATTTTTTAATAACATATCCCAATAGAAAATTTTATTGCGCATATTTTTAGTCCTATACATAAATGTGATAACTTTATTAGTTTTCGAAATAATCAAGAAAATGTTACTTTTTTCTGCAATCGCAAAATACGAATTTTTTGTGTTCAACTCGCCACAAGTTCTACAATAATAGGAATTTTGTAATAAAAATTTCAGAAAATATGCACCATCATATAAAGAAACGAACGGTATTCATAGAATTCCAATGATTTTTCACTAAAAATTTACAACGATTTTTATTCTTCTCATGGCGTAAATTAGATATTGAAAGATTCAAACGCTTCGGGAGTCGAAAGAATTTTCAAAAAATTAAAATTAACCATCACCTGAATTTTCGTTAGGATTCAAGGAAGTTTTTGGGAAAATATCAGGCAATTATGTTTCATAGTTTCAAAGCCACAATTGATTTAAGATCTCAGCACCGTCCCGTACGCGTGCTAGCTCGTCCTGCAATATCAACGTACGTATAACAGCGGACGATTGGGAGGTCTAGCCGGCCACAAAAATAATAATGAAGACATTATCATTTACATTTGTTTATTATTTTTGAATAACAAATTATAAAAATTAAAACTTACTTTTCTTTTACACCGTCCTTTATAGTTTCAGATTTAGTAATATATTCCTTTCCCTACAATGTAACATAAGTTTTGTAAACTTTTTGATTCAAAGAAACGTCTATTCATTGAATGCTCTCCATTAATTTCGTGATAATTTGATATTTAAAACTTTTTACATTTTCAATAGTAGAATTCAATGTAAAAGATTATATTAGATTAGACTATTCGAACTAATTTTAAAATACAAGATTTTGTAGAAAAAGCTATTAAGAAATCAAATAAAAAATAATAATAGGATAATAAAATTATCAGAAAAGTTCATTTTTAATTTTCTCTAATACTTTTAAATAGTACCTTATTTCGGGAACATTTTTTCTTATTCTTCAATCAATTTTCTTCACACCTATTTCTTTTCCTGCCTCGACCCATATTTAGGTTCTTTTTAGCTTAAGTAAACTTAAACTATCCTAAACAGAATATTATATGCTAACACTTTTCTACAATAATGCTTCTGTGCATTATGTTCCTTAGGAGAGAATCAAAATAAATATATGCTTTTTTGTTTTGGCGTCCGGCTTGACCTTCCAATCGTCCGCTGTTATATAGACGTTGATATTGCAGGACGAGCTAGCACGCGTACGGGACAGCGCAGAGATCTTAAATCAATTGTGACTTTAAAACTATAAAACATAATTACCTGATGTTTTCCAAAAAACTTCCTTGAATCCTAACAAAAGTTTAGGTGATCGTTAATTTCAATTTTCTGAAAATTCGTTCGACTCCCGAAGCGTTTGAAACTTTCAATATGTAATTTACGCAATGAGAAGAATAAAAATCGTTATAAATTTTTAGTGACAATTAATTGAAATTCTATAAATAACGTTAGTTTCGTTATATGATAGTGCATATTTTCTGAAATTTTTATTACAAAATTCCTATTATTGTAGAACTTGTGGCGAATTCAACACAAAAAAATCGTATTTTGCGATTGCAGAAAAAAGTAACATTTTCTTGATTATTTCGAAAACTAATAAAGTTATCACATTTATTTATAAGACTTAAAATATGCGCAATAAAATTTCCTATTGGGATATGTTATTAGAAAATTAAAATTTTACCTGAAAAAAATATGACCCAGGGGCCAACTAAAACGACGGCGTTTCGGGCGTATCCCCTTTTGATCGCCAGCGGTTCAATTGTACACAAAATTAATTCAAATTATTATTATTACGGTCTGTGATTTTACCGTGCTGAGTTTACATTTGAAACATTTAATTTCTTTAATAAGTCTGCTTGTGTATAGAGTTTTCGCCTGTAGAATTAGCCGTGTAGAATTTGCAAAAGTAGAGTTTCATTTAGTAGAATTTCTACTGTCCCTCTTTCAAAAGAACAATTTTCTGCATTATTACAAAAATTGGCTTTAGTCAAATAATAGTGTATTTCAAAAGATGCGAGTAATACAATCACAAGGTTATTAATCATTAGTAACTATTAGAAATTTGTCACTTGCATTATTCATGAACAGCTAATTTTAATTGCAATATAATTAATCTTTTCCATAAAAAATGTAGCAACTGAAAATATTTATTACGAAACAATAACATTTTAATTAAATTCAAAAGTACACCTTATCTTCTACACATTTCCTTAATGCGCAATTTATTCGAATAATTGAAAATAATGATTCACAAAATTTTTGATATAAAATTTGTATTTTATATTTTCAAGCATGCAGCGACTGAGTATCGGCTATTCGATGGACTTGTTCGGCGGGGGCAATAGGCCAGTCAGTGAAGCATGAAAAAGAGTGTTTTGGTGCCAAAAATCCAAAGTAGGAGCGACAGTGATATTTGTGTATTGTTGATACCTGGGATGAAGGCCAGTATGTTTTCAACAGCAAATTCGCAAACGCAAGAAACTGCGCGCTGTTCAAAGTTTGCGAAATCATGTTTTTTTAAGATTGCGAGCAAAATATGAATTTGCGGGAAAAAAAGTTCAATTATAAATAAAAGATATTAAAAAGATGTACAATTTGATTAGTCGAAGTTCTAGATCGGTTTATTTGTTTGCTTGGAAAAAAATCAAAACCGTAAAAATGGATCACTTTCTAATTTTGGCAATGATGCACGCAGGTCCTTTGAAACATGTGAAAATATGTATTTTAGTTAGGTAAAAGCTTGTGTAAAATTTAAGCTTAAAACAGTAAGTACTTTTACAGAAAATCTGTTTGTTGTTCAGAGATTGTCTGTTTTTTTAGGTGCTGTACTTTTGAAAAAAAAGGTTGAAAAGCAATGAAAATGCAGAATTTTAACCTCCAACATCTGCTGTACCCAAATCAATACTCAGATATTTTTTTCCCCTGATTAAAGTCGGTCGAAAACGGCCGAAAGCAGAAAAAGGCGTTTTGTCCTTATAAACAAATAGAATAACTTCCTTGATTTTAGTCTTTCAAAATTGAGTTTTCAGTCCCTGTTCAGTTATGAGTTCTGAATGAAGAAAAAAAATGGAAAATAGCTCCACGATGATTAGGAGAAAAGATAATTTTGTTGTTG